>JAJAQA010000011.1:39756872-39819372 GCA_021464565.1 Rutilus rutilus | reverse complement strand
TACAGTGTGTGTGTGTGTGTGTGTGTGTGTGTTGCAGAGGTACAGTGTGTGTGTGTGTGTGTGTGTGTGTGTGTGTGTGTGTGTGTGTGTGTGTGTGTGTGTGTGTGTTGCAGAGGTACTGTGTGTGTGTGTTGCAGAGGTACGGTGTGTGTTTCTATCATCTGTAGATGTTATTATGCATGTGGGATCTTGTCTGTTGTGACGTCGTTTTGTCCTTTAAATGCCAGGCCTGGAGAGTGTGTGTGTGTGTGTGTGAGAGAGAGAGAGAATCAGCTGTGTCTGTTTCACTCTGAAATGCATCAGTAATTAAAGTAAAATAGATTTTACGCATTTATCGATGCAAAATGAGTTTTCTTTCCTGTTTTTGATGTATTTCCTGTTGAAACAGGAAGTTGTCCCTCTTTTTTGTTAATCCTCAAGAGTCTTTGGATTAAAACAGCCATGAAACTTGACTGTTTCTGCACTCAGAAGTGGGGAGGGGCATTTTCATTCTAGAGCGTTTGATTGGACAAAAGGATTGGAGTGCAAGATGATGTCATAAATACTTTAAAGTAAGACTGTAAGTTTGGGGACCGTAAGATAAAAGAAACTATTACTTTTATTCAGAAAGGAGGAATTAAATTGATCAAAAGTGACATTTTGAGACATTTCTAATGTTACAAATGATTTCTGTTTCAAATAAATGCTGTTCTTTTAAACTTTCTATTCATTAAAGCCTGAAAAATGAATAAATATATATATATATTAATGAATGTATGACGGTTTCCACAGAATTATGAAGCAGCGAAACTGTTTCCAACACTGATAATAACAACACTTGATCCTCCAATCATCATATTAGAGTGATTTGTGAAGGATCATGTGACACTGAAGACTGGAGTAATGATGATGAAAATTCAGTTTTGATCACAGAAATAAATTACACTTTACTGTATATTAATATTTCACAGTTTTCACTGTATTTTTGATATAAAAATGCAGTTTTGTGAGCAGCACTTTTGAACACCTCCACCTAATTTCACCTAATTATGTCAACGTTCAGGAGTTCATTAACATAAAGCGATCTGACCTCAACACTTCATTAGTCTCGGCCTTTAAGAAAGAACATGATGGCCAAGGTTGATGTTGTTGAGTTTAAATATAATGTTTCAGACTGAATTATCCTCGTCCTTATGACTGATCTCTCTCTCGTTCTCTCTCTCTCTCGTTCTCTCTCTCTCTCTCGCTCTATCGTTCTCTCTCTCGCTCTCTCTCTCGTTCTCTCTCTCTCTCGTTCTCTCTCTCGCTCTCTCTATCGTTCTCTCTCTCTCGTTCTCTCTCTCTCTCTCGCTCTATCGTTCTCTCTCTCGCTCTCTCTCTCGTTCTCTCTGTCGCTCTCGTTCTCTCTCTCTCTCTCTCTCTTTCTATCGTTCTCTCTCTCTCTCTCTCTCTCGTTCTCTCTCCTCTCTCTCTCTCTCTTTCTATCGTTCTCTCTCTCTCTCTCTCTCTCTCTCTATCGTTCTCTCTCTCTCTCGTTCTCTCTCTCGCTCTCTCTCTCGTTCTCTCTCTCGCTCTCGCTCTCGTTCTCTCTCTCTCGCTCTATCTCTCTCTCTATCGTTCTCTCTCTCTCTCTCTCTGTTCTCTCTCTCTCGCTCTCTCTCGCTCTCTCTCTCTCTCTCTCTCGTTCTCTCTCTCTCGTTCTCTCTCTCTCTCTCGTTCTCTCTCTCTCTATCGTTCTCTCTCTCGTTCTCTCTCTTGTTCTCTCTCTCTCTCGTTCTCTCTCTCTCTATCGTTCTCTCTCTCTCGCTCTCGTTCTCTCTCTCTCTCTCGCTCTCTCTCTCTCTCTCTCTCTCTCTCTCTCTCTCTCTCTTGTTCTCTCTCTCTCTCTTGTTCTCTCTGTCTTCAGTTAGATGGAGGAGAGCGAGAGAAGCAGAAGTCGATCTCCTCGTCAGGTCGGTCGGGTCGAGCAGGTCGTGGGGAAATGGCTGCGCCGTTCAAGAGACTCTCTCAGCAGGTGGAGTAACACACACACACTTTTACACGCACACACACACTCTCGCACACACACTTACACACTCGCACACACACTTACTTACACACACACTCTCTCACTCACACACATACACTTACACATACACCCACTCACACTCACTCTCTCTCTCTCACTCACACACATACACTTACACATACACCCACTCACACTCACTCTCTCTCTCACACACACACACACACACACACACATCCCGACGCAGGAAGCGAACACTCATGAGATCATAGAACTGTTTTACAGTGATCAGGGTTTTGCAGGTTTTATGGTCTTGGTTTCCAAACGGGCCATAAATTCCAGCTTTGCGAAGCTTGTGAGATTCAGTGTTTGTCGAGATGGAATGAAGGTGATGATACACAGGGAAATGTTGCCATCAACAGGGAAACCAGATGAGACACACCACACATCTAAAGTATCCAGATAGAAATGTAGTGCCCATTTTCAATGGGACGGCCCAAGCAACACTCGTTCGGCAATGAAAAGTCACACAGTTCTTCTCTATATCAGTGTCAGTGTTTCTGAACTCCTGAAACGCCTCCATTGTAGTCTTGAGTTTCTTCCGGGAACGAACACGTCACAATATTCCTCATTATAATAATTCATGCGCAGAATAAAGGGGCGGGGCCTGGTTGAGTTAGTTAGTAGTGTGTTAAACTGCCGGTTATGGGAAGGGGCGGGACATTTCCCAAACACACTCAACCAATCACAACACACTGATCCAGCCGACCAATCAGAGCACAGAGTGCTTTTCAGAAGGAGGGGCTTCATAGAGACAGGAAGTAAACAAAGCGTTACTGACAGACTGGGAAGAGAGGAGCTGCAACAATGGAGAATATGAGGAAAATAATCAACATTCAAGCAGGAAAACCTGTTCTAGTAGAGCCTGAAACAACATCAAGACTCTGTAAAAGGGCGTAATATGGCGTCTTTAATATCTACATCTACATAAACATCTACGAAACCTTCATTCGTTTTCCACTGAAGAAAGAAAGACATGAACATCTTGGATGACGTGGGGGAGAGTAAACTATCAGGACATTTTAATTACTCCTTTAAGCAAGAATGCATTGAATTTATCAAAAGTGACAGTAAAGACATTTTTGATATCTCTCTCTCCCCCTCTCTCTCTCTCTCTCTCTCCTCTCTCTCTCTCCTCTCTCTCTCTCTCCTCTCTCTCTCTCCTCTCTCTCTCTCTCCTCTCTCTCTCTCTCTCCTCTCTCCTCTCTCTCTCTCTCTCTCTCTCCCTCTCTCTCTCTCTCTCTCTCTCCCTCTCTCTCTCTCTCTCTCTCTCTCTCTCTCTCCCCCGCTCTCCTCTCTCTCTCATAGGGAGCGTATTTTAGGAGGCAGGAGGTCTCGCTCTGGGGATTCGGGCCGGCAGAACTTCCCAGTGAAAGTGACGGTGGAAGTGATCCGAGACTCTGTCCTGGACTCTCATGGTTTCAGTGTCTCAGCACAGCTCCCCCTGCTGGTCAGGGACGTCACTGCAGGTGCACACACACACACACACACACACACACACGTGGAGTTCGGCTTAAGGAGCAGGTTGTTTTTGAACACAGATTATGATCTAAGCGAAGAGTCAGAGACACCAATAAGATTAAATGGAGACTTCTAAGAAGCAGTGCTATTTTAGTGTTATAGGTCTCATTAATATGTTGAATTAGTTTTTATTTCATATTTTGCATTAAAATTTTAGCTAAAGTTTGTAATTGTGTTTTTGTAAAAATATTTTTTGTTTTGTTTTTATTAATATTTTGAATTAGTTTTCATTTGTATATTTTCCATTTTTTGTTTTGTTTAGTGTTAGTAATTTTGTTGTGTGTTTTGTGTCTTTTTTTTATCGTGTAGTTTTTGTTCATTTTTATTTCAGTTTTAGTTATTTCAGTTCATGGCAGCTAGCTAAAATAAAGTAAGTTCAAGTTTTTTATATTTGATCTTATTTCAGTTAATGCTTATTTTATTTAAAGCAACAGAAATGGATTTAGTTTTAGTTTTCGTTTCATTTAGTTTCTCTCCTGCTTCTCAAATGTTTCTCTAGAGAATAATCTCCTTTATGGCCTTTTCCTCTGGATGTGTGTGTCTATCAGTAGCCGCGTTTCCATTACACTTCAAATTGCGCAAATTGAAATTGCGAATTGAAAATACGCCCAATGGAAACACGTCAATTTCGTAAAAACTCCCATTTATCGCAAAAAAGTTTTTTCCGCTCGCATGAGGAGGTTTTTCAGGCAATTCGAAAAAGAAATATTTCGCTAAACTGTAATGGAAACAGTTTTTGCGCATTTACAAGTCAGCTGACGTAGATGACGCGGTGTGTTTGGACAGAATACGAGACAGAGCTCTTTATTAAACTCATAAAAGACAAAATTATTACAGGAATAATGGATTCTAAACCTCAAATAAATGCCACAATCAAGACCTGGAAGCAGAAACGAGGGAGAAACACCCAGGGTCCTATCTTGCACCCAGGGCAATTGACTTTGTACAGCAACGCATGTATCATTCCTATTTTGCACCCGCGCACAGCGGACTTTTCCCTCCACAGACGCACGTCGGTAAATTAGGGAATGAACTTGCGCTCCCGGGGGCGGTTCAGCGAAAAGAGGAGGTGTGTTCCGGCGCAAACGTTCCCTGGTGCTATTTTGCAGTTTCAGAAAACAATTCCGCCACTGACCAGGAGAAACCTAGTCTAAAGTCAGTGGCGCGTTGCGCATGTTATTCAGATGCTATTTTAAGGGCGCATGCTTGGCCATAATCAATGTAGCGTGTGCTCAACGCTCATACACTTTGATTCTCTCATCTACACAGAAGCAGCAGTTCTCATTTTTAGAAAACCATACATTATTACAAGGAAAAATATTACCACATGAGGGAAATCATTGTTGTGTCCATGAAGATGTGAAAAAATAGGCATAAATCTAGCTTACACATTTACCCAAATTATCATACGCCTTTAACCGAAGCTAATTTGTGTGTGTTTCTCCATCCCCAATGTCACTTCTCTGTGTTTTACGGCCCTGACGACAACGTCGGTCTCCTCGGCTGTGAACCGCTACTGGCAAATCCGCCGTTATAATAGCAATCCGCCATGGAACAAGCGCACCTGCTCTTAAAGGGAATGTGAGATGTCGCTCTGATTGGTTTATTTCACGTTACGCCCAAACCACACCTATGAGTAATGAAGCGACTTCAGACCAACCCATTTTAGATTTGCGTCGGGCAGAAAAATGAAACAAAAGCACGCACATCAATCTCAAAAGGGTGCTCGACTAAAAAACATCAAGTAAAAATTAAAGTAAAGTCGGCAACACCTAAGCTCCAAAATTATCAAAAATATTTATTGTAAAGACAACTATCGCATAGCGGTAACGTTTCGAGCACGCAGGCTCTTCATCAGATTTGCGTCGGGCGCAAGAGTCATTTATCTTACCCATTTATCTTAGTCATTTACCCGAGATCCGCCCACAAAAGTTACTTGCGTTTCGCGTTTGATACTTGCGTTTCAGATCGTTAAAATAGGGCACCCAGAAACTCCTCATATGAGCCGCTCACAAGTATAATAAGGGTCGTTTCTTACCATTAATGCTTGGAAAACACACACACATCTCCTTCCATTAATAATAATGGCCCGTGCAGTGGCTGGGATATAGTACATAAACCTACCAACGTCCGTCGCCATGATTTTTGGACTTTACTTATCGCAAGAGGAAAAAATGAAGTTTTAGTCGCATAACATCGGTTAATGGAAACGCCGTCATTTCGCAAAAGCTTTTTGACGACATTTAGAAAAAAAATCGCAAAAGTTTTGCGCAAATCTGTAATGGAAACATATGGAAGCTTGTTTCTGCCACAGAGTGAAAAATAAAAAAGGTAATTGCTACTTTTTAATCTCACAATTCTGACTTTTTATCTCATAATTGCGTGATATAAAGTCGCAACTGTATGTTATAAAGTCAGAATTATGAGATTTAAACTCGCAATTGCGAGAAATATACTTGAAATTCTGACTTTTTTTCTCAGAATTGCATGTTTATATCTCGCAATTATGACTTTATAATACGCAATTGGGAGATATAAAGTCAGAATTGCGAGATATAAAGTCAGAATTGCGTGATATAAAGTCAGAATTGCGTGATATAAAGTCGCAATTGCGAGAAAAAAAGTCAGAATTCTGACTTTATATCTCGCAATTCTGACTTTATATCTAAATATAAACTCGCAATTGTGAGATAAAAAGTCGCAATTATCTTTTAAAATGTTTTATTCTGTGGCGGAAACAAGCTTCCACAGAAACGCGCCTAGTGTCAGATTGAATGTTGAGCGTCTCTGATGGTGAAAGTGTGAGAACAGACGTGACTCTTGAGCTCAACACCTGCTCCTCTCGTTTATTTCATTCATTAAGATGCAGGTGCACAATCTCGTTCTCTCACACACACACACACACACACACACACACACACACACACACACACACACACACACACACACACACACACACACTCCGACTCGAGCTGATAACCTGATCTATTCTCCTCCTGAACCCAATCTCACTGAAGACACAGAATAACTCTATTACAAACTACACTGGATTCCTGTTTTAGAGGTCTTCTGTTCAAAGGACCTTTTTTTGGCCGAAATCTATGGCAGCTTGTATGAACTGCATGACAGAAGTCAATCCCAGAATGCATTGCAATTAATGCTGTGAAAAAGAAGGCATCACTAAATATGCGTTAAATATCACTAAAAATAGTTTGGCCTAATTAAAGAAATATTTGTGTCTGCTATGTATTTTCATATTTAAATTTTTTTTTTAAATACAGTAAAAACAGTGAAATATTATTATAATGTAAATCAGCTGTTTTCTATGTGAATATACAGTAAAGTGTAATTTATTCCTGTCATTTTCAGCATCATTACTCCAGTCTTCAGTGTCACATGATCCTTCAGAAATCACTCTAATATGATGATTTTATGCTCAAGAAACATTTATGATTATTATCAGTGTTGAAAACAGTTGTGCTGCTTCATATAAATGTGGAATCTATTTCTTCCCAAAATTCTTTAATGAATAGAAAGTTCAAAAGAACAACATTTATTTGAAATGTAAATATGTTTGTAACATTGTAACATGTCTTTACTGTCGCTTTTGATCAGTTTAATGCCTCTTAGTTGAATAAGTATAAACTGATATATATATATATATATATATATATATATATATATATATATGTTTATATCAAATATTGATATATAAGTATTCAACAAAAACAAAAAAATTCTTACCCCAAACGTTTGATCACTCGTGTACATTTGGCTTTGTCGTACTTCTATATTCTTGTGCAAAATATGGAAGAACAAATAAAGCACAGGTAATATTAGCCATAATAAAACATATTAAAGTAAATTATTAAAGCCACATATCTTGTAAAGCGGAAGCTTCCGTGACATTTTTAAAGATTTCAACTTGTTATTCCAGGTTTGTCAAACTCTTTGAGATGCTTCATCTCTCATATGTTTGCATGTGCACCAGTAATGTGATTATTCCCAGTAACCAGAGTAAGGATTTAATCCCAGTAAGATGTTCACGTGACCGTTTACATGCAGTGTTCATCATTCTGATGATTCTGATGGTTATTTTCACTGCTATTATTCACATATGCATGATTTAATCTGCTTACATCCAATGCAAAAATGGACGCCTAATGTCTTCAATATACTGCATTATATTGATGATATATCAACACCCCAACAACGCACTGCCATGTTTATGAATCTGACTTTCCCGACGCCAAGGTCATGGGTTCGGTTCCCAGGGAAAGCAAGACCTGATGAGAATGTAAATGTGTGCCTTGAAATGCAATGTACATCTCTTTGGATTAAAGCGTCCGGCAAATGCATAAATGTAAAATGCTCATGATCCGTGATCACGATTTATAATGTTTTTAATCAACATATGCCACATATTTTACTATGATTATGAGCTTAATTGCATCAATTTAATTGAACTATTTACATGAGATAAAGTTTAATTGCAGTATTGCCTAAAATCTCATTATGAGGTCCATATTTTCTCTCGCATTGTTTACTGCATGCTCCAGTGGGGCACAATAGCGAATCAAACCAATTACACGAGAATGATTGCACGTCAAAGTCTCTTTCATGGAAAGTCTGTTGTCTTGGTGGCCGTATCTCCAGTCTATGACAGCCAGAGCTTTCAGCTGATGTGAGGACTTTACCAGTCACTTTATTTGCGTGCTGCACTTTCTCGCATTCATAAGTAATATGAGTGCATCTTCTTTGTATATAAATACAGTCTTTGTTCCACGTCAACATCATTGCTCTGGTTATGGAGACTCAGATGACATTTCCAGCACGTCAACACGAGATGTTTCCCGCCTTTTTTAAGCATTTCAAACTCAAATCAGCCTCTTATAAGCTTTCGTTTCGTAGACGGTAAACGACACGCTCGCTAGATCTGGCAACACACACACACACACACACACACACACACACACACACACACACACACACACACTCTGCAGTGCTGACTTCTCTCTTTTTTGCAGCAGAAACAGCTGATAAAAGCCCAGAGGGAAAACCTCACAGCCCTCAACCTCACTGTGTGTGTGTGTGTGTGTGTGTGTGTGTGTGTGTGTGTGTGTGTGTGTGTGTGTGTGTGTGTGTGTGTGTGTGTGTGTGTGTGTGTGTGTGTGTGTGTGTGTGTGTGTGTGTGTGTGTGTGTGTGTGTGTGTGTGTGTGTGTGTTTGGCATGAAGACAAATGAGTGTAAATGGCAGGACAGAGCAATGCAGAGACTCTCAGTCAGACTCACACCAGACGTGACATGAATAATGAATTAACAATGCAACTTTCATCACTATAACTTTGACATATTTAACATATTCAATGATAATAATCATAAATGTTTCTTGAGCATCAAATCATCATATTAGAGTGATTTGTGAAGGATCATGTGACACTGAAGACTGGAGTAATGATGCTGAACACTCAGCTTTGATCACAGGAATAAATTACACTTTACTGTATATTCACATAGAAAACAGTTTTACATTATAATAATATTTCAAAATTTTTTACTGTATTTTTGATCAAATAAAAGCTTTGGTGAGCATAAAATACTTATTTTAAAACCATAAAAGGTTAAAGATCATGAAATCTAACTATTTAAATCCGAGGATGAGGAACAGAATCTCATCGCACTGATTTCAACATAAACTCTACATAATAAACGTGAAAATACAGACGCGCAATAAGACCGAAGCATCTTTCACAATCGCAATATCACAATAACCTTTACTCATACACTGATAAAAAATGATTTTGTGGTGAAGTAAATAATACAGAAAAAACAAATGTAATTTCTACATGAATTAAAAAAGTTCTACTCATTTATGCTTTAAGTTATAAAATTAAAAACTACTCAACTTTTCTGATACTGGTGTTCCCATCATGCATAATGAATAATTAATGAGGTTGATTTCTCGCTGGTTTCCAGCTGTTTTTACACTGTTTTATTAATAATTTTGTTGTTAGGTTTAGTAACGTGCCATTTTGTGACATTTGGAGTTCATTTTCTACTCACAATGACACATTCATAATCAAGAACGATCCATCGAATGTTACGGTCATTGTGTATTGTCTGTGTTCAAGTGTCGCGTTATGTAGACATGGTGTCTACACAATATCTATATTGTTTACTCAGATGTCTCTAAGTAAAGCATACACTTTGAAAACGTGGTTAAATTCAGTGTTATTTTGTTTGAGTAAAACGTATTGCAAAGGAAAGTTCAAATTACTCTCAACCTTTTTCTGGCCGAGTTAAAATTACTCATTTTCTTTGCTAATGTTTACTCAACTTAGTTAAGTAGAGTTTACTTAATTCCATATGTGAAATTTACTTTAAAAAAATAGGCGTGCAAAAACGAACCCTTTACACCGAGTGTTAAAATGCATGAAACGTATCTTAATATTTAATATTATATGTGTGTGTGTGTGTGTGTGTGTGTGTGTGTGTGTGTTTATTTGTAGGAGGCCCAGCAGACGGACAGCTTTTTCCTGGAGATCAGATCCTGAAAGTAAACAATAAAGTCATAGAAGATCTTTCCCCGGAAAACACGGAGCAGATGATAAGGTGGCTGATCCGATTAGAGGAACACCACTGAATAACTCGCTTGTGTGTGTGTGTGTGAATGTGATGAGGTCATGATTTATGATTTATGATTTATGCTCCGCCCTCAGGGATTGCCAGGACTCTGTAACCATGACGATCCTCAGAAATATGACGGTGTGTATTGAAGATTCTTCTTCCTGTTGTCTTGTTTGTTTGATTTTAGTACTGAAACTGAAGGATTTCTTTTGATAATTGATAATAATACAGTTTTAGATTTTTTTAAATAATAATAACTATAGGTTTTATTTATAAAGCGCTTTTCCCAGATCAAGGTCATTGTACATTGAGCTGGATTATTATCGTTGACCAAAATGAAAATAAAAACTATTAAAAACATTTCTGTTCATTGAAATAAAGCTGAAATAAATTCATATGTAAATATATTTAAATATACGCACAACGTAATGACGGCAATTTCATTATGTTGTGCGTCAAGTTCAAGTGTTTCTCTTGTGGCGTAAATCGATGCGTACGGCCGTCTTCCGGAAGCTAGTTATTTTAGTCGATAAAGTTTTAAATATGGATATTTGTATGTATATTGATAAATATATGGATTATGCACATGGATAGATGCTCTTTTATGATGGACAGAAGCACTTTTCTGATGGATAGATGCACTTTTATTTATGATGGACAGATGCACTTTTATTTATGATGGACAGATGCTCTTTTATCATGAATAGATGCACTTTTATGATGAATAGATGCACTTTTATGATGAATAGATGCACTTTTATCATGGATAGATGCACTTTTATGATGGATAGATGCACTTTTATGATGGATAGATGCACTTTTATCATGGATAGATGCTCTTTTATCATGAATAGATGCTCTTTTATGATGGATAGATGCACTTTTATGATGGATAGATGCACTTTTATCATGAATAGATGCACTTTTATGATGAAAGATGCACTTTTATGATGGATAGATGCTCTTTTATCATGAATAGATGCACTTTTATGATGAAAGATGCACTTTTATGATGGATAGATGCACTTTTATCATGGATAGATGCACTTTTATCAAGTGCTTTGATGGACTTCCAAAAGACAAACAGCAATTCACTGTGATTATAAAGCTTGGAAGAGCCAGGACATTTTTTAATATAACTCTGATTGTATTCGTCTGAAAGAAGAATGTCATAAACACCTAGGATGAGTTGAGGGTGAATAAATAGGTATTTTTGGGTGAACTATCCCTTTAATTTAACCTTGCATCTCACATACAGGTATCAGAATGTAAAGAAAGTAGGAGTGTAACAATACCCTCAAGTCATGATTCGATACACATCACGATACTGAACTCACGATACGATGTTATTGCGATACTCCAAGACATATGATAAAATATTAAAGGGGTGGTTGAGTATGATTTGACTTCTCTAAGGACTACAACAAACGGCTGGTAGAGACTACACCACATTCCTCCCGGCTTAGTGACATCACAAACAACACACAAGCTCTTGAAGCTCCGCCCCCTGTGCCGGGAGCAGCAGCTCATTTGCATTTAAAGGGACAGACACAAAACGGTGTGTTTTTGCTCACCCTCAAAAAGTGACAATTTTAACATGCTATATAAAAATATCTGTGGGGTATTTTGAGCTGAAACTTCACACACACACTCTGGGGACATCAGAGACTTATATTACATCTTGTGAAAAGGCGCATTATACCACCCCTTTAACAAAAAATCTACTGTTGATTAAAATGCTATTTTTGGTATTACATTGTGTGTGTAAATGAATAGACTTGGACTTGATGCTGAAACCCAAAGCACAGGACAATAGAGACACCAGAATAACAATATTCATGATTCTGAAGCTGAAAACACAGAATTATTGTAGACGAATATGCTTGATCTCTGTCACTGACTAGATATATTTAACATAATGTCGGACACTTTTTACTGGTAACATCAGACATTATCAGGACACACAAATATGCATTATTATACATTATATTCAACATTATATAGAGTAGTTTAATGTAGTACTGACACTAAAACTCTGAAAACTTGAATTTCTTTCTCACACAGTAAATTTTATTTTGGGTGAACTATCCACGATACATATTGATGCATTTTTGCATTGCGATATATTGTGACACGATATATTGTTACACCCCTAAAAGCTTCTTTTTGCTTTCAGAATCCCAAGTCTTCATTCATAACCGCAGAGAAGAGAGCTCGCCTGAGAAGAAACCCCGTTAAAGTGCGCTTTGCAGAAGAGGTGGTCGTCAACGGACACACTCAGGTAAAGCCAACCCTGTTTCTGACGTCACAAACTACCTTGTAACCAATCAGATCAACGTGTGATCGTCAACCAGTGGATCTCTGAGCTGAGTGAGTGAGTGGAGGCGGGGCTCATTTGCATATTCATAGAACACGTATACTAAATGAGGCAAGGGTGTCGAGTTACATTCAAGATATTTTAAGGCATGAAGATTTTTTCAAGGAAAAAAAGTTTAAATATGTCATTTTGGTGATTAGAGATGAGTTTTAAGGGATACAATTATTGAGTACAGGAGGACTTTAAATTAATAATAGCCTAATAAGTGAGTAATTGAACACTACATTATTTTTATGACTGAAGTATTTGGACATTTAAAGGTGCAGTAAGTGATTTCTGAGAAACATTGTTGAAAGTTGATAGACCTGAGCAACAAAACACACTTGTGGCCAATCAGCAATAAGGGGCGTGTCCACTCATTCGGCGGCGCCTTTAACACTTAAATTAACACGTAAAAGTCATGATTGTGAATATATGTAGGGTAAGTGCAAATGCGTGTATATGCTAAGCTATCAGGCTAATCGGGTATCTGTATGCTATGCTAGTACATAAGCTAAATAATACAGATGATAAATCTGGGAAAAACTGGGAGCTGTGAAAAATATTATACACCGGTGTTTCGCCAGATGAGAAGTTTATCTATGCATCATCTTTTTACTCTTATAATTCCTTTCTGTAAAGCACTTTTAATCACCATAGTGTATGAAGCGTGCTATATAAATAAACTTGCCTTGCCTAGCCATAGTAATATGATTGCGTATCTAAAATCTTTTAATACTGCCACGTTTTATTCACTGTTTCCAGGGAAACTCTCTTCTCTTCCTTCCCAACGTTCTGAAGGTTTACCTGGAGAACGGCCAGACCAAAGCCTTCAAATTTCACAAGACCACCACTGTCAAGGTTTGAGATGGACGTTTAGGTTTCTGTACTGTATAACAACTTCATCTTCTTAACCTTATTTTTGTGAAAAGATGAAAATATGCATTTGGCAAAAATACTATTTTATGTTAACTTTAGGCTAAGCTAACATGACAACGATTTAATACAGTGTTATATTAGTTTTTATTTGGGCTGTCTATCTATCTAGCAATTTAAATTTATCTAATTAATTACATGATATGCATTAAATATACATTACAAAAAATAGCTTTAGAATTAAATATTTTATTTGATTCAACATAGAATTTATTACACTTAAACTTTTTTTTTTCAGAAGCAGAATCTGAATTGGTATTTACATATATTTACAGACCAAAACAGTTTGATTACCAACATTCTTCAAAATATCTTCTTTTTATGATCTGCAAAAGAAAGAAAATCATACAGGTTTTTTCATGAAATTATACTCTAAAACTGTAAACTGCCAGTAGGTGGCGGTACATCTCTATATGAGTAAGCCATTGAATCATTCATTCGACTCGTTCAAACGGCTGATTCATTCAGGAATGAAGTAAATGACTCTCTTTATGAATCATAGGTTCACCTGATTGATTCGTTCAAACGGCTGATTCATTCAGGAATGAAGTAAATTATTCTCTTTATGAATCATTGGTTCACCTGATTGATTCGTTCAAACGGCTGATTCATTCAGGAATGAAGTAAATTATTCTCTTTATGAATCATTGGTTCACCTGATTGATTCGTTCAAGCGGCTAATTCATTCAGGAAAGAAGTAAATGACTCTCTTAATGAATCATTGGTTCACCCGATTGATTCGTTCAAATGGCTGATTCATTCAGGAATTAAGTATAAAACTCTTTATGAATCATTGGTTCACCCGATTGATTTGTTCAAACGGCTGATTCATTCAGGAATTAAGTAAATGACTCTCTTTGTGAATCACTGGTTCACTCAATTGATTCGCTCAAACCACAGATTCATTCAGCTCTGGCTTTATTAGGTAATATTATCGTTGGCAAAAACTGAGCAAAAATAGACAATATTGCATCTAAAATATAATACAATATAAACGTATTTATTTAACTGTATAAAACCAATATCACATTTGCAATCCTGCTATTCAGGACAAAAACAGCACTGGTGAGATATTATTACTAACTATAGGTCAATCATATCACATAAATATCAGACAAAAGGGGCATTATTACCCTGATATCTTGAATTTTAGGGGCGTATAATTGCATTCGACAGGCTCCATCACGCAGTGAGCACTGTTACTTTATATTATAAGAATTTTCCATTTACTTCTTTACTTCTAATTTTAATTTAATTTAATATTCAACAATATCATTGATCCACCTGCATTGACACTATTATATGAGAACTGGACGATGACATCACAGTTTTCTCCAGAGCGGCTATATATAGAAATGAACTAAATTAATAACTTTTTTACAACAAAAATTAACCATCACTGAACTTACTTAAGCTGGACTGTTGCATTCTTTTTCTGTTATCTCTGTAAAGCTGCTTTGAAACACTCTGTATTGTAAGAAGCGCTGTATAAATAAACCTGACTTGACTTCTCACTAACTTCCAGAGTGCATAATGACTGTGTGGATGTGGTATTGAAGCTGTGTCTGTGTGCAGGACATCGTGTTGACTCTGAAAGAAAGGCTGTCCATTCGCTCTATTGAGCATTTCTCACTGGTTCTGGAACAGCAATACAGCATCACTAAACTACTCCTGCTGCACGAGGAGGAGCTCATCCAGAAGGCAAGCAACACTCGCATTATCTGCAGTCTGTAGAGACACTATACGTGACCCTGGACCACAAAACCAGTCTCGAGTCGCACGGGTATATACACTGTATGGGTCAAAATTATCGATTTTTCTTTTATGCCAAAAATCATTAGGATATTAAATAAAGATCATGTTCCATGAAGATAGTTAGTAAATTTCCTACCGTAAAGTGAATGCAGCACAATCACCAACATAAATGAACAACTTTAAAGGAGATTTTGTCAATCTCGACCAAATATTGTCCTATCATAACAAACCATACATCAATGGAAAGCTTATTTATTCAGCTTTCAGATGATGTATAATTCTGATGACTGGTTTTGTGGTCCAGGGTCACATATTGTGTGTCTCTCTCTCTCTGATTCATATTAGTGAATTGGTCCAGTTCATTTCAGTCTTCCAGTTCAAAAATAGTTCACTGATTCTTTCCATCATCCTTCAGTTTTTATTACTTCATAAACTCTTATATTAATGCTATATTAGATTCTGTTTGTTAGATTCTTATTGTGCTGTGATTTTCCAAATAAATCGTACGGTCTGATAATTACATAATTGACTGTTATGAACATCATTATCATTATGTTTTGTCAGCAACTTAAAGTGTTTCAACTACCGGAAAGAAAATCCATCTAAAACATGTTGCCACTTATAATCAAAGTCCCTTTAAGACAAGTCGTTTCACTCTTTGAATGGGGGAACATTCAAAACGGTTTGCCAAGATTACGATTAAAATTTCATATTTGAAATCACCAATGAAATCCGACAACAACCGTCTCATAGATTTTGTTTCTAAATGCTCGAATCATGACAAAAAGCGGTATTTTCCAGGCGAATGCACATGCGTCTCAGAAACTAGGACCTGGAGCTTCTAACGGCAAATCTGCAATTTAACAATCAGCGATTGGCTCTTTTCTTTAGGAGGCGGGACTTAATCCACCATATTGCTGTCGCACTTTCTCCCATTCATAGTAATACGAGTGCAACGTCTTTCTGTATATAAAGTCTTTGTTATAATCCAAAGCAACTTCTATAATGCACTTAACATCAAGCATGCAAAACAACATACAGTACTTGAGCACAAGTTTATTTGTATTTCACACTCGCCGGGAGTTCCAGTTTTGCTTTAAATACACTAGTCAACATTTGAAGTCATTCATTTATGCTTAGTGTTTATAATAAATGTTGTTTATAATGAGTGCAACTATAATTTATGTTCGGATTATAGCCTACTTATATTTTTAATGTTAAATTACTGTTAAATGTAAAGGGTAAAACGTTTAATTCACCAGTATTTTACATTGTTTCTGAATGTAATAATAAAATGTGCTGATGTGATTTTTTTTTTTTTTTTTTTGGGGAATGATTTTTCCAGAAAATACTGTAGTTAAATCACTTTAAATTTTGAGTAGCTTGCAGCTTCCTAAGACAAGTGCTAATGCATGCATGAAGACACAATTTTGATGCAAGGTTTACAGATATGTGTAATTTTTAACTGTAATTCTTGAACATACCTACTCATACACACTCGAAGCACCAGTGGAGTTTGTACTAAAGCGCTCTTCATGTTTCTGCATGTCAGGTGGTGCAGAAGAAGGATTCGCACGACTACAGGTGTCTGTTCAGGGTCTGTTTCATTCCCCGAGACCCGATGGAGCTCCTGCAGGACGATCCGGTGGCCTTCGAGTACCTCTTCCACCAGGTCACACACTGCCATTACTTACAGCTGCAACTATCTCAAATATGGGGAAAATAATAAACATTCATGTCCTAACTACACGCGACGCGATAAAATGTATCTTCTCCATGTTAATCAGAGTGTTTGTCCTAACCAGCCGCGACGGCGACACGCGACAATTCTATTTTAGAAACGGTTTCTATTTTTCTGCGACGTCGCGCTGGAACAACAAACACAAAGTGTGGCGATGATAATCTCAGGTGCTGTTTATGTGCTTTATTTAATGTTAAAAGTGTGTCATGTGACTTTGAATATTGTTTAGTGCTCCAGCTTTGAAGCTGTAAAAGCAACAGTGGATAATTCACCTCAGATCTCGAAATTAAACAAATGGAAACAAGAACGTTCAAACTGTGAACAAACCAGTGTATTCTTTGACAAATATTGTTTTAGCAACTCAGGAGCCTATGTATTTTAATAATGTTTAAATGGTGTAATATTTGTGAATTTGATTATGCAGCGACTTATCCATTTTCTTGCGAGTGCTGTCACGAGACTCCGCCCACACGCTGTTCTGATTGGCTGTGGGTTTTGATTGATGTTTACACATCTCACAGTCGCGTCACGTCTAGTGTGGACAGACACATTATTTGTCGCTGGAATCTTATCGTGTAAAGCTCACGGCGCAAGTGCACTAGGTTTGCCTTTCGCGTTTTTACACTCAGTGGCACCGAGACGAATGTTACTCGCGACTGCCGGCAGATTTGAAATAATACGGCCACTGTAGGAGTTAAAACGCTCTTGGAATGGGAGGGGCTAGAAAGTAATATTCAGTTGGTAGTCATAAACAATTTCACCGCTAGATGGGAGAAAATCCTACACAGTGTAGCTGTAAACAACGTGACGCAGGATGTGAAAATGAAAATTGCGTTGGGCTGAAACTAGCAAAACACACTTGCGTCGCGCCTGGCGTGTATGATAGGGCCCTCAAGCTTGAAAACCTGTTCTAGTAGAGCTCAAAAACAACATCAAGGCTTCATAGGTCATCTTGAACTATAGTAACCCTGTTGTACGTGTGTGTGTGTAGAGTGTGGGAGATGTGTTACAGGAACGCTACGCTGTTGAGATGAAATGCAACACAGCGCTGAGACTAGCCGCTCTTCACATGCACGAGAAACTAGCGAGCTGCGGACAGACGACGAGAGCCTCTGTTAAGAGTATTGTGTAAGAGCGCACGGATACACTCAGAAATACTCCTGCTACATTATAAAACAGTCATTAAACGTGTGTGTGTGTTTGTGTGTCAGTAAGGAGTTTGGCTTAGAGAGCTTCATCTCTCCCACCCTGCTGAGGAACATGAGAGAGAAAGATCTGCGGAAAGCTCTCAATCACCACATGAAGAAGATCCAGTCACTGCTAGAACCACGGCAGAAGGTGTGTGTGTGTGTGTGTGTGTGTGTGTGTGTGTGTGTGGATATAAGATTGATATATACACATACACACTGCCATTCAAAAGTTTGGAATCGGTAAGATTTCTAAAAGAAGTCTGTTCTGCTCACCAAGGCTGCATTTATTTTATTAAAAATACAAAAACACACAAAAAAACATTAATATTGTTAAATATTATGACACTTTAAAATGTATGAATATATTTTAAAGTATAATTTATTCCTGTGATCAAAGCTGAATTTTCAGCATCATTACTCCAGTCTTCAGTGTCACATGATCCTTCAGAAATCATTCTAATATGATGATTTGATGCTCAAAAAACATTTATGATTATTATTAATGTTGAAAACAGTTATGGAAATTTTTTTCAGGATTCTTTGATGAATAGAAAGTTCTATTTCATTTATTTTAAATCTTTTGTAACATTATAAATGTCTTTACTGTAACTTTTGATCAATTTAATGCATCATTGCTGAATAAAAGTATTGATTTCTTCTCCTCAAAAAAAAAGATTCTTACTGACCTCAACCTTTTGAACGGTAGTGTTTAATGTTACAAAAGATTCTATTTCAGATAAATGCTGTTCTTTTGCACTTTTCTATTCATCAAAGAATCCTGAAAAAAATGTGCACAACTGTTTTCAACATTGATCATAATAATCATAAAAGTTTCTTGAGCATCAAATCATCATATTAGAGTGATTTCTGAAGGATCATGTGACACTGAAGACTGGAGTAATGATGCTGAACATTCAGCTTTGATCACAGGAATAAATTACACTTTAAAGCATTTTAAAATAGAAAACGGTTATTTTAAATTATAATAATATTTAATAATATTACTTTTTTTTTTTTTTTTTTTATCAAATAAATGCAGCCTTGGTGAGCAGAAGAGACTTAATTTAAAAACATAAAAAATCTAACCGATCCCAAACTTTTGAACGGCAGTGTGTTTATTTCTTAGTGTTTAAGAAGATGATGCTGTAGGTTCCTATAGGTTACATCCTGCACATTTTTATCAATAATACTGGGTTTTACATGTTGAATATATATTTGCATACCGTGCACATCATACTGTACTCACTGCACATCATACTGTACTCACTGCACATACTGTACTCACTGCACATCATACTGTACTCACTGCACATACTGTACTCACTGCACATCATACTGTACTCACTGCACATACTGTACTCACTGCACATCATACTGTACTCACTGCACATCATACTGTACTCACTGCACATCATACTGTACTCACTGCACATACTGTACTCACTGCACATCATACTGTACTCACTGCACATACTGTACTCACTGCACATACTGTACTCACTGCACATCATACTGTACTCACTGCACATACTGTACTCACTGTACATCATACTGTACTCACTGCACATCATACTGTACTCACTGCACATCATACTGTACTCACTGTACATCATACTGTACTCACTGCACATCATACTGTACTCACTGCACATCATACTGTACTCACTGCACATCATACTGTACTCACTGCACACAGTTGTCAGAGCCTCTTTCTCGCTCTCTCAGGTGATTTCTGCGTCTCAGGCCCGGCTGGCGTATCTGACCCAGATGGCGGAGCTGATGTCGTACAGCGGGAGAAGCTACAACGCCACCATGCTGGTGAGAGAGTTCGCGCATCCGACACATCCAGCCGGAATAGATAACTAAATCTGCAGGGCACAGATATGCTGCGTTTATTTTTCTCTATTTTCTGACTTTTTTTTTTTTACCAAACAAATACAGAAAGAAATTAAGATATTATTACAATACATATGTACTCATCCTTACATAAGAACGTATTCTTGTGTACACATGTACATACAGAATGTATACTTGAGCACATATGCACATCCATAGACATACACTGGTCACCAGGTATATTACATTCATGATCGGCTTTCTGTAGCCGATGTAATCTTTTCATCTCTTTTCAACCACTTCCCCCCAATATGATGAAATTCTATTAGTTGTAACAAGTTTTATTCTTCAGGATAAACCCCTTGAGATGCATCATCTCGTTTTCAATGGGGTCCTGAGACACAGAAGTTAAATAACATAACACAAAACAATAGACACAAGACAAAACAAAAACAACACTCTCCTAATTCAAAACAACAAACACACCACTAAAAAAAAAATTTTTTTGCCAATGATTATTTGCCTAGCATTAATAAATATAATCATAACAATTACAAGAAGTTTCAAAACAACGAAACAAACCATTTTTAAACATATAAAATGAAAGATCGTACATTTAAAGGTAAATTACTCCAGTCTGCACAAGCCTTAATCCTAAATGCTTTCTTTCCAGAAACTTTAACTAAAGGTTAGTTTAGTTTCAATTAGTATGTTGTCTTACTGAAAACGTCAGAGTTTCTATAACGTACACATCATTTACAATGTCTAGTCATTCATATATAGATGTGGGATCTTCCTTGAGCCATTTCCTTAGATGTGCTTCTTTGTTATTTGTGAAGGAGAAATGCCCAAGTATATTGTTTTAAAGTTACACTCAAGATTGCACCCCATTATTGCATTTCTCTATTCAGATCCTGACAATAAATATGAATAATGTTACAGTCCCAAAAGATGTGAAAATGGTCAGCCAGTGGTTTGCATATACTTTACTGGGGGTTATGAAGAACCTTATTGCATTTTCCCAAAGCAAATTTCCTCTTTTTTTAAAAAGATAATGTTACGCTGGATAAAATCTTGTCAAGCATCCTCCCATTTTCAAGGATATTAATTTTTATCATGTTATATAAGCCGGCTGTTCTAGGCAGCAACAGATCTGGATAAAACAGCAGCATCTTTCACAATGGCATAAAAATAAACCTTGAAATTATCTGAGAGTGATTCATTAAAAAGACCTTGCTCATCATGAATCAGACTACAGACCTCAGTTAAAGAGGAGCGATCATGCTTTCTTCACATCTTCATCTTTCTTCAGTGTGTAATGTTGCTGTTTGATCATGAAGAATCTCTGCAAAGTCACACAGGTCTTCTCTATATCAGTGTCAGTGTTTCTGAACTCCTGAAACGCCTCCATTGTAGTCTTGAGTTTCTTCCGGGAACACGTCACAATATTCCTCATTATAATAATTCATGCGCAGAATAAAGGGGCGGGGCCTGGTTGAGTTAGTTAGTAGTGTGTTAAACTGGCGGTTATGGGAAGGGGCGGGACATTTCCCAAACACACTCAACCAATCACAACACACTGCTCCAGCCGACCAATCAGAGCACAGTGTGCTTTTCAGAAGGAGGGGCTTCATAGAGACAGGAAGTAAACAGAGCGTTACTGACAGACTGGGAAGAGAGGAGCCGCAACAATGGAGAATATGAGGAAAATAATCAACATTCAAGCTGGAAAACCTGTTCTAGTAGAGCCTGAAAACAACACTTTGTAAAAGGGCGTAATATGACCTCTTTAAGGTTATCTATATCCTTTATATATTGATGAACGTTTTTGGTTCGACTGAGTCAGATTGGAGTAAATGTGTGTCTTACAGCTGCAGGACAGGGAGTCGCTGGTGAGTTTGCTGGTGGGAGCGAGATACGGGATCAGCCAAATACTAAACCACCAGCTCAACATGATCTCCACCATCATTGACTTCCACTACATCACCCGGATAGAAGTGCTCTCAGAGTCTGACAGAGTCAGCATGGTGAAGATTTACCTGCAGGACATCCAGGTGTGTACACGTCTGCCAATAGATTCAAATTAACAGAGTTAAAGGAATAGTTCACCCAAAAATGAATATTATCCCATGATTTACTCAGCCTGAACTCATCCTAGGTGTTTATGATATTCTTCTTTCAGACGAATACAATCAGAGTTATATTATAAAATGTCCTGGCTCTTCCAAGCTTTATAATCACAGTGAATGGCTGTTTCTGTTTTGAAGTCTATAAAAGTGCATCTGGCGGAAGCTAGTTATTTTAGTTGATAAAGTTTTAAATATGGATATTTTTCTCACACAAACGCATCGCTTCACTTCACAGGCCCCTGGAGCCTGTGGATGCACTTTTATGATGGATAGATGCACTTTTATGATGGATAGATGCACTTTTATGGACTTAAAACAGAAACAGCAATTCTTTTATTTTATTCATTATAAAGCTTGGAAGAGCCAGGACATTTTTTAATATAACACTGATTGTATTTGTCTGAAAGAAGAATGTCATATACACCTAGGATGAGTAAATCATGGGCTAATTTTCATTTTTGAATGAACTATTCCTTTAAAATGCTGAAACTGGGCCTTCAGAACATACAAGTGTGGATAAAAACCCAGGGACAGAAATATGTTTTTATCTCTCCCTTTCTATATATATATATAAACTATCAGACCATCTCTTTCTCCTGCAACTTCCAGCCTATAGCCCTGCTAATGGAGTCCGTAGCAGCGAAAGACCTGTCCTGTCTCCTGGCCGGATACTGCAAACTGCTGGTGGACCCAAACATCAATGTTTTTCGCTGGGGACCCAGACCTAAAATGCGACGCATTCCGGCGGAAGAAGGTAGGAGATTTGGGAAGGATGTGTCATTAAATGATATGACATTACCTCTTTTTTTCTCTCCTGCACCGCTCTGTAGTCACTAATTTCATCCCTTAAAACTCATCTTTGATCACCAAAATGTCATATATAAAAGCCATAAAATATCTTGAATGTAACTCGACACCCTCGCCTCATTTAGTATACGTGGTTCTATGAATATGCAAATGAGCCCCGCCTCCACTCACTCACTCAGCTCAGAGATCCACTGGTTGACGATCACACGTTGATCTGATTGGTTACAAGGTAGTTTGTGACGTCAGAAACACCAGCGATTTCAAAGCGTGTTTTTGAGACTGTCTTTGGTTCACTGCAGTTTTAAGGAGGAAATACTCAGCAATGGTGTGAACTTATGAATTTACACATGGTTTGTCTCAAAGCATATTAAAAACACCACATAGACACATAAACAACATTAAAAGATGGATTTTCACCACAGGGGGACTTTAAATTGCTCCAAGATGTTGCAGTGTTCTCTTTGAAATGCATTATCCTAACCTGGGTTTTTGTTTAAAACAACTGTATTTTGCTGGGGTTTATTGGTGATTTTGACAGATATAGATATATAGATATTTATAGTTATTCTATAGAAATTCTAAATTGATCAAGATAAAAAACAGTATTGGTATCGGATTGGCATTGATATCGGCAGATACCCAAGATTGCGATATCCGTATCGAACATAAAAAAGTGGTATCGATTCATCCCTAATATAAACAATATTAAATCAACACTGAACGGTATGGCTTGGTTGTCCACAATTTGCTACCCAGCACAACAGCGTAAAAATAGAAACCAAGCAAGAGGCAAAATGCTCGCTGTATGTTTGCTTGCTAATATTTACTCAGATTTACTCAAAAAAGTCCTATAGTACAGTGATGGTGTCAGATTGTGTTACTTTGAAATATACCATGGTACTGAAATTCATGTACCTTGATGTTTACATGGTATTCCAAAATGCTTCTATTAGGGATGCACCGGTATGAACATTTTGACCGATACCGATAATAACCGATAATTAGAGCGCTGATAACCTATATATTGGCCGATAAATCTAAATCCAAATTTTATATAATTTTTGAGAGCCTGATTACAAAAACAAGTCTCACCATGTCCCAAGCACACAATTATAATGTTCTCATTATAATTTTATGTGGCCTATATGACTAGCACATGTTGTACTTAACCGTATTTTCCTTTTCAAAGTGATTCCAATCATATTTCAAGCAATTCAAAAAAAATCATGTTGAACAGTGCTTATCTGAAGAGTCTCAGCTGAAGGAAATAATCCATTATTTATCCGCTTTAATATATTGGCCAAATTTTCTAATCTGGCCGATAACGATAACATTAAAAATGAATATGTATCGTCCGATACCGATATGGTGGCCGATATATCGTGCATCCCTAGCTTCTATGTATACCGTAGTACTACCATGGTTATATGTTAGTACTACCATGAATCTAACACAGTGTAGCCAATAAGCTACAGTGTGTTACAATGTCAAGATTCACAAATTTTACGAAATGTCTTTTTGCAAGATTCTTCCAATCAGTTGTATTTTTTATATGCATTTAATTGGTTATAAAACAGATTCACTTGTACATTATATCATACTTTGTTTAATGTGTTGGTTTAGGGTATGTTTCTCGATGTGGGAGCGATTCAGAAGACAGTTCAGAGGATGACTATCTCATGGAGGGACTGCTGGACACTGAAGACACTATATCCACGAATACAAATGATGGAACGGAGGAAGGAGAGGAAGCCGAGGGGAAAAGCGAAGCGGAAGCAGAAAGAGTCAGAGTGATTGTAACACATCCCTTTTTAGAGCATGAAGGAGACGAGGCGAGCAAGAGAGAGTCTGTTGGAGATGAGGATTACGGCGAGAGAATTGAAGCCCTTTTGGAGACTGGATGGTACACGGACCCTCGGGTCAACAGCAGCTTTTCCAGCTTGTCCAGTAACTCGCTGAATGCACTAGAGGAGAGTATCAAGGCAGCCATTGGTGGGCTTGGCCATATGGATGCCACTCTGGAAGAAAAGCCCAGTTCCGGTCTTGGTTCTGGGGCCTCGAGTCTGGATGTCCATCACCCTTACCTCCTAGAGGTGTCAGAGCGTTTGCATGAAAGGGACAGTTCAATCAAACCCGGACGGCCTTGTGACCTGACCTACGATAATCACTCAGGACTGTGCTTCTCTGAACTCTCCCAAATGTCAGACAGCTTGCCAAGTCCGCCTGCGGCCAGCGACGATGCATTGAGCGAGGAGGACGATGACGGTCACATTTCCACCATGTCAGCAGAATTTGAGGCAGTGTTAGCCTCCTGTACCGCTAACAGCATAAATGCTAAGTTAGCAGGAGTAAACTTTCAGGCTCTCTTCACTAGAATTCACAACAATCCAGCATGTAGACAAGAGGGAAACAGCTTCCCAAAGAACCAGGCAAATGACGCTAAACCACAGGGAGCATCTTCAAAAATAATAGCACAATCTGTGCTGAAGAGAACTGTGCCCTCAGATGTCCCTGAAAAATCAAAGAACTCGAGAGACAGTTATTCATCTGAGGATGAATTTTATGATGCCCAAGATCGATTTACCCCTCCCATCACAGAGCAAGGCCTCACAGGTCAGTGAACCATCTTTTTTTTTTTTTACCAGAAAACATGTGCATTCTGTAGAGGAATGTTCCAGGTTCAATACAAGTTAAGTTCCTTCAACAACATTTATTGCATAAAGTCGGTTACCAGAGAAAGTAGTTTCGAGAAGCTTAAATTACTGTCATGGTAAAGCACTTGAGAAATGTAAAGCTAAGTATATTTGCAAAGGCACTTCTCATTTAAAATATCTATTATTTCATCTGTAAATTTGTCTAAATAATTATTTTTGTTTATTTATTTTAGACATACAAGTCACATTTCTTGTGTACAACTTGTATATTGCATCTCAGTAACAGGGGTTACTGCCTTTAAATAGTTTGTCCATAATAAATATTGGATATAAATTAACACAGACGAGGGTTAGTAAGACATTATTCCGAAAATGTATAATGTTTCAATCTTGTGGCTATACCTTTAGAACATTATGTTCATCTTGTAAGTGCCTTACTTTGATTTTTGCTGAGTAATGAGTCAAAATAGGTTTTTGAAGGTAATCAATATTGTCACAAATACTTAACATGTATTGAACCTGGAATATTCATTTGAAATGTAAAATATCTAGGTTTTTATTGATTTTTTTTTCATCAAACGTACAAGTCTCTCATACCTCTTATTCTTTTGCAGAGAAAAGCTCAGATTCTGAGAACATGCATCCTTCTCCTAGCGTTTATGACATTAAGGTTATTGTGGACAAGACAAAAGCTCCTGAATCCAGAGATAGCAAGGAGGAGGACAGTGCCGCAGCAGAGGACCTCAAAGAAAAACCTTTGCTTGCCAACCATTTCACCCCTCTGATCCCTGAGTCTACAAACCCTGAATTGGAGGTCCATCAGCCCTCAATGATTTTGCCCCCTGAACCTACACCTGTAGAGCCTAAACCTTTCTCTGCTAACCACTCAACGGGTCAGAAAGCCCAGCACTGCAATGGGGACATCCCTGGCCGAAATGCTCACCTTCTAGAGATGGAGCCAGAAACTATGGAGTTTAAACCAGTCACGGGGCCTGGACCACCAATGTCTTCCTCACTAATTACTGCTGTACGCCAATCTACCCTTCCCCAGCAGAACTTGGTTGACCTGGAGACTCTTCCAAATGGACCCAGACCTCAAAATGGAGTATCTGACCATATCCCGGCCTGTCTAGAAAAGAAGACTACTCCGAATCTTGTGGATCTTGAAGGACTTGATAGTCAAGACGTTAAGTCAAGTCAGAAAGAGCCAACAAATGCCGAAGGAGCAGAATTCAGCATTTCTGAATTTGGGAAAATAACAGCAGACAAAAAGGGTCCTCTACAACAACGATCATCAGACTCCCTTGAAACTATAAAAACGGAAAATAAAGTCCCCCAGATGAACACAAAGCCCCCAATTCCTCCCAAACCATCATTCATTGGTTTACAGCCACCCTCAAAGGCAGTTGATGCCCAGTTACAAAAACCTGAGGAAAAGGCAAAAGTTCCCCCCAATGGTCTTTCTCTACACCCCTGGTCTCAGAGAAATGGTACCAGTGCCTCCCCACCCTCTACACTGAGTAAGGGTGTTTCTCTTAGTCATGAGAACCTAAGAACTGAACTAAAGGCTAAAAGCTCTACAGTCAAACCGACTAGTGCTTCAACCACTCCTACCCCATCTCCATCTCCCTTACCTTCTCCCTCAGTTCAGTCTGTAAATATTGTTCCTGAAGATCCAGCTCAAACCGGGACTAGTTTCCCCAGTAGAACAGGCTCGTCCGGGCGTTTGTCTGCCACGGCCTTGCGTGGAAAAATGCAAGATATGCCCTGGTACCTCACCCGTTCCCAAGAGATCTTGGGGACAGTAGCACTCAGCAACACTATTTCATCAACAGGTAATAAAGCAACCAATGGGACAGGTGTGAATCACGAATTAAAGGTGTCCCCCAAGGCCACTTCAGTGCCATCTTTGATTGACTGGAAAGAGAAAGATGCTGAAGTAGTCATTGTGAAGCTCAAAGACGGACCAGAGGAAGTGTCCACAACTCCCGTGAAGGACACCAATGGGAAACCTCCGATGTCGTCAAGCCATCCTGACCTAAGGCAGAAATTGTCCAATGAAGCCCCAGAGTTACACCGGCATTTTGGGACCTGCAAGTCCGAACAACCTCAGTCACACAAAGGCAACCCTTCAGAGATTCGACTTGACAATGCTTCCCCTCTGTCCTCCACAAGCCGCGACGCATGTGGCTGCCATACAGTCTACGCCAACTGTTTCAGCGGAGATACAGAGGACAACTGCGGCTTTGACGATGATCTGACCGTCTACGAATTCTCCCGTCGAAACCAGATCAGTAAACCGCCTCAACCCACCCCAGGTGCCTCCCCTGCAACCCTCTCTGGTCCCTCTCCAAATGTCCTATCCCTACTCAGAGATTCCCCTCGTCCCTTATCCACATCCTCAGAACTCAGTCCACTCCTGATCCCGCCCAGACCTCGGGAATCTCTGACTCTAGACCACTACGGACCAATAGATAATCCCCTCAGCTTTCTGCAAGGCCGCCATTATGTTACCGGTCAGAAAGGTGCAGGGCTTAAAGACGGCTATGCCTGTTTGCAGCGAGACATTACTGAACTTCTTTTAGTGTTGAAGAAAGGACCTTCTGCTGTACACCCTCCAACCCACAAGGGGGAATGCAAAAACGACAACGTGAATAGGCATTCGCTTTCAGAGACCGAGAGATGCCTGGTCCAGACGGAGGCACGAAGGTTGGCATCGGGATGCCAGAGAGCC
Source organism: Rutilus rutilus (assembly GCA_021464565.1). Taxonomy (NCBI): domain Eukaryota; kingdom Metazoa; phylum Chordata; class Actinopteri; order Cypriniformes; family Leuciscidae; genus Rutilus; species Rutilus rutilus. Next base: position 39,791,042 of record JAJAQA010000011.1, on the reverse strand, counting down.
ACACGGGTAGGATGGGCACCTGACGATGCTCTTCTGTCACTCGGAAACAGCTTTGGAGCTCTAGTGCAACTTGCCTCAACCTGCATGCGAGTTCCCTGTTCGGACTGCGGAGGATGTCATGGGGATATTGATGCAGACGAGGCGCTTGGGAAGCTTGAGGAGATCGTGGACCTGTATAAGGAATTTGTAGGTGCTGTAGAAACAGCAAGAGAGGGCGAGGGTGTCAGACTCTTGGCCAAGCAGTGTACGGTTCTCATCTCAACAGTCTTCTCACTCACACAACTGTTTCGGACACGGACACCAGACATAGACAATGGAAATGTACCTCTGAACTTTTAAACTGTACCCTCCGGGACCCTCTTAAGGGATCGTAGAGTGCGAGCATAGAATTGTACTTAAAGTAGCGATGCCTTTCTGGCATCTAAAAACTGATTGTGTGCTGGCACACAAGAATAATAGTAAGTGCCGTGAACACACACACACAGTTAGCGAACTAACAAGTGAGAACTGTTACATGTTAACCTGTTTGTCTTGCCAAGTCTCCCTATAAACGTACTGGAATTATGCATTCGGACATAGCTATTTTCTAACAGTTCTTTAATTCCTGATGTATGTACAGTCTGTAGTATGTATTTATTTTTTACATACAGTATATGTGCACCGTGGTTTCTAACTTGCCATACCTGCATTTTGTTTGTTTTGGGTGTATGTGAATCCCTACCTCTTGCTCTAACTGAGATAAACAGTGTTATGAAGCTTCACTCGTTTTCACGTTTAGTTTAGTTTAGTTGTGCTGCTCTTTACAGATTGAAGGAACAAAGTGAACAGACACCCCAGACAGCAACATAGTGTGTGGAATCCATGTGTATCAGATGTGGGCCGGATCTGGGCTGTGTGGAATCCATGTGTACCAGATGTGGGCCAGATCTGGGCTGTGTGGAATCCATGTGTACCAGATGTGGGCCGTATGGAATCCATGTGTATCAGATGTGGGCCGGATCTGGGCCGTGTGGAATCCATGTGTATCAGATGTGGGCCGGATCTGGGCTGTGTGGAATCCATGTGTACCAGATGTGGGCTGGATCTGGGCTGTGTGGAATCCATGTGTACCAGATGTGGGCCGGATCTGGGCCGTGTGGAATCCATGTGTATCAGATGTGGGCCGGATCTGGGCTGTGTGGAATCCATGTGTACCAGATGTGGGCCGGATCTGGGCTGTGTGGAATCCATGTGTACCAGATGTGGGCTGGATCTGGGCTGTGTGGAATCCATGTGTATCAGATGTGGGCCGGATCTGGGCTGTGTGGAATCCATGTGTATCAGATGTGGGCCGGATCTGGGCTGTGTGGAATCCATGTGTACCAGATGTGGGCCGGATCTGGGCTGTGTGGAATCCATGTGTACCAGATGTGGGCCGGATCTGGGCTGTGTGGAATCCATGTGTACCAGATGTGGGCCGGATCTGGGCTGTGTGGAATCCATGTGTACCAGATGTGGGCCGGATCTGGGCTGTGTGGAATCCATGTGTACCAGATGTGGGCCGGATCTGGGCTGTGTGGAATCCATGTGTATCAGATGTGGGCCGGATCTGGGCTGTGTGGAATCCATGTGTACCAGATGTGGGCTGGATCTGGGCTGTGTGGAATCCATGTGTACCAGATGTGGGCCGGATCTGGGCTGTGTGGAATCCATGTGTATCAGATGTGGGCCGGATCTGGGCCGTGTGGAATCCATGTGTATCAGATGTGGGCCGGATCTGGGCCGTGTGGAATCCATGTGTATCAGATGAGGGCTGGATCTGGGCTGTGTGGAATCAATAGCCGCGTTTCCACTGTCGGGCAGTGCGAGCCAGGGCTTTAAACGGGCCGTGCCGGGCTAATAGCCTCGGTCTAATAGCACCGGGCCTGCGTTTCCACTGTCGGGCCAGAAGCTCCACAGCGCTTCACTAAAACACGCCCGTAACACGCCTCTCTGGAACAACATCACACTAACCCATCATTTCACCAACAAATGGAAGTTTTATCAGAAAACTAATCAGAAAGAAATCACTGGAAACAGCGTTGAAAACAAACATGATAAAAGCGACCGTTTGCTGGCATTTTTGTTGTTTACTTGAATATTTAAAACCCAAGCATCGATGTTTTACCACAGGTTTACAATAAAAAGTGATACATTGATCATAATGAATTAATTTATGTCAAAATTGCACATTAGTCACACAGAAATAAATTACCGTTAGGTCGATTTCACAAAAGAAAGAGGACACTAAACAGTTGCGTCTGTTTATTTGGTAGTTACAGGACATATTTACATCACATTTAGAAAGAATGATCATTTCTACAAATATATGCCACCAAAAATACGACCTGAGGAGCTTTAGCACTCTCTCGACTCCCATACAGATATTTTCAGTCAGAGAAACAGAGGAAGCTCCCGAAAAAAAAGTTGCTTTATTTTATGATAGTCCGGTATAAAGAGACTCGTAGGCTACTGACTGATAAAATAAAAACATGACTGTGATAGCCTTTATGATTGGTCTGATTTCTTCAAGCGTTCACTATGTTTTTTTACTATGCGTATCTACAAGCGTTTACTATGTTTACTATGGTAATGGTTAGCGCGCATAATCTTTTGCATCACAAACAGAAGGCATTCAAACATGAACGTGAGTTAAATTATTTTAAAAGTCTTTAATGCTGACAGAATCATCCGGCGCTGCCGTCTCCCGACTCAGGTAAACTCCGCCTCTGTTCGTAACCACTCCTCTAGCCCGAGCTGGCCCGCTTTGGCCCAAGGTATTCGACGGGCCAGAAATCCTGGCCGTTGGCCCCGATCAAGCCCCGGAAGTGACAATGGAAACGCGACTGGCCCTGGCACGCACCAGCACGGCCCGGCCCTGGCCCGACAGTGGAAACGCGGTTCATGTGTACCAGATGTGGGCCAGATCTGGGCCATGTGGAATCCATGTGTAACAGATCTGGGCCGTTTAGTATCCATGTGTACCAGATGTGAGCCGGATCTGGGCCGTGAGGAATTTATGTGTACTAGATGTGGGCCGGATCTGGGCCGACACTATGTTGCTGTCTGGGACTCCACTAATCCCTAACAGTAGATGCTGGGACAAAACACTAAAAAACCCAAATACTTATGCAGTAGCGTCTCACCAGACTATCCAAAGGACTTTCATTTCATTCGGTCTACAATAGGTTTTTCTGACTGTAGAATGAGAGTTGATGGTAATAGAAGTGTGGCCGTTTGGGATTTTTGTAACTATGTCGGCGTGTCAGGTTTGGCTTTTGATGTTCGTTTTTATATTGGCTTATCAGGTGACTGTTAACCACAGAGATCGGTGTGGTCCAAAGACGTAATAGCACAATTGGGGCGTGTTTACACAACAACGTTGTCACCATGTTACTGTAGCACCCGTAAGCAATCCCACCGATAGCCAAACCACACAATTTCTCACTCTTCCCCCATTTTTGACTATGCAAGCTTCACGATTTGTATCCGAAATTTTCCACATATTATACTTTCTTACATTTTATACATATCAAAATCATTTTCAATTTGTTGTAAATCACTAACGTTTTCACTTTAGAGGACTTCCCTGGCAAACCTAGGCCTTATATTTAATCTTGCAGGACCGTTGTGAAAGTTTTATATATTTATTTTGCCTTCTGTTTAATTTAAACAAAAAGGTTTAGGAAATGTTTTTCCTTACACTTTTAGCAAGTGGTGAACGGCACCATATTTAGTATACAGTCAATATTTTTTCTCATCAGTGTAAATCATCTCTGAAGAAGGCCAGAAACATACGCCATACAAATATGTGAATGCAAGTGCTTCTAATGACACCAGCTCAATTTCACAGCGTAATGCATAACACAGTGAAAGTTGCTTTGCCTTTTTAGCATCATTGCAGGAGGTGCCCTAGCGAACATTAGCGTAAACGGCCTACTATCACGGTTGAGCAACCGTTTGAAGAGAATCTTGCTGAGCAAGTTATTACAGCCAGCAACCAGAATAACAACAAATTTGACATCTGAAGGAAACTCTTATCACCCCCTGGGTTTGTTTATGCAACATAACACGTTTAGTATGTTAGTTGGAAGCGCATACTTGCAGTGCATCGCTCAATCATTCATGTGTGCATTTCTGTACTTGCATAGAGTATGTTTCAGGTCTAAGAATGCTAATTTTGGATTTGGCTGTAATAATTCACAAAAATATGATTGGGGAATTCATCAAAGATCTATACTCTAAATTTTGAGTACTTGAGCATATTTAGTTGCCCTGATCTGATCTCAGACCAGTATTATGTGGTATAACATATATATATATCTGTATGTTTCCAGATGCAACTTCCGTCCAGAATACATAATTAAATCACCCAGATCACATGACCAACTTGAGGTCAATGGATGAATTATGACATCATCCTTGTTTAGTTATAACTAAGTTACTTGCCATCTGGAGGACATTCTCTAATGTCAAGAATATCACCCATATTAGACACTCCACCCCCATTACACACACACACACACACACACACACTGCCAGATTGTGGTTATCAAGTCAGATGACGCAAAAAGCTAGTTTGCATCGAGAGAAAAGTCATGAGAAGGAAAGAGACAAATATGTAATCTGTTATTATTCATTCTTTTCACAGAAATTACTTTCATATCGAACATCAGAGAGCAAAGATGTTTCCGTATAAACTCTTCCTGTAATATGAAGGTCCTGTGAACTGCCATTGCATTTGTAGCAAAATATGAAGCAAAAAAAAAAAAAAAAAACCTGCTTGTAAGGACCGTATGTATTGAGACATGTTGTATGCAGACGATTGCCTTTCAAAAGTGCACAAAACTAAAATCTGAAATGTGGCTATATGTGAATATGAAAGCAAACATCTGGATGAAATGAGAAGGGACAATCGAGAATATGTTTTGCATTCCCTCTACTGTGTTCATGATAATAAAGGTTTGATTTTGAATGACAATTGCAATGGAACTAATGCATTATTATTTTTTCTTGTTGTGCTTTTTAATTTTCTTTAGGCAACATCATTTCTGTTATCTTTCTTTTGATTTTGGGGTGAAATATTACCCGTTATTGACCCGTTTTGTGAGGTTTGCATGCAAATAAATCGCTGCGTGATGTTTATTCGGTTTTAATCCCAAACGCTGTCACATCTGTTATTTTACAATATTTAGTCTTTTATAAGTCTTTATGTCTAGTTTTAACCACTTACCGAAACCGTAAATTGTCAGACTGTATTTGCTTTTTGAGTTCGCAGGAGGAGATTACAGATTATAGGCCTTGGATTAAACTCAGTCGAAGACTTTCACAGTTCAAACTGAGGGAATGATGGGATTGAGCTGTTTACTGGCACACACACACACACACACTCGCTGTAATCTGTGGGACTCACTAAATGTAGTAACACTGAAAAATGCTTTTGTAGCTTTTCTATTATAAATGCGTCATATATAGGAAACTGTGCTTTCAGGTCATTTTAAACTCAGTTAAATTATGTTTTTATCTCAAAAATATTAGACATAAACTATATGTACGGTTTAGTCATTCTCGATGAAAATGCAGATTGTCATGAGAAGGCCGAAATATGGCCGAGTATGAAATGGCTTTTTCAACCACACTGTGCCATTATTTCTGTCTTACAGTAATCCAGGTTATCACAGAAGTATAAAAAGAGATAAAAGTTTATCGTTTATATAGATATAAACACTAATGTCTACAGTAGCGATTGAAATAGAGCAAATCCCCTTTTGAAAGTAACTTGACACTTCAAATAAAGACGGTTTCAATTGTAATCAACAGATTCACTCAAGAGATTTGCTCAAAAACAATTCAGCAATGAAACGTGTCTTTACTGTATATCTTTATGAGTGAGTGATTTATTTATTTTTTCCTTCAGATTCTTCAGACTGCAATTAACATTTTTGTCAGAACCTCTGGTTAATTACATGTAATTTGGTGTTGTTGTCTATTCCTAATTGTGACCTCTATTTTAAAGGGGTGGTTGATTATGATTTCACGTTTCTAACTTTAGTTAGTGTGTAATGTCGCTGTTTGAGCATAAACAACATCTGCAAAGTTACGACGCTCAAAGTTTAAAGCAAAGGGAGATATTTGCTTTTAACCCTCAGAGAGTCTTCGTTTAGCAGTCACACTCAGTGCCTTCCCGGTCAGAAGTGACCGGACACCTAAAAATGAAACTTCCTCCATCCCAGTAAAAACCAATGCAATTTATTTTTGTTCTATAATATTTATTCTTTTTAATTTAGTATTTTGAGACAATTTGATTGAACTTATTAATATTTATGCATTATTTATAGTCCATTTTTTTTTTTTTATACAGTATTTTCGGTTAAAATAGAGACTAGGCTTTCAAAAAAAAAAAAAAAAAAAAAAAAAAAAAATCAATTTACTAAACATAAAATGAAATAAATCATGTTATTGCATGGGTTTACCACTAGATGCCTGTATAGCTCTAAATGGAGATGCTTGTGAATTCTAGTTGTTTTTGGACCAAATTACTTACTTTTAAGATGTGGATTGAATGTATTTTTTTAGAAATTCTCAAATAATACTTTTTGCCAAGGTTTATAACATTTTATTAATTATTATTTTAATAATTTTAATAATTATTATATTAATTATATATATATATATATATATATATATATATATATATATATATATATATATATATATATATATATATATTAATTATAATTATTAATTATGTTATGTTTTTCACTCTTGATGTTTTAGAGTTTCACCCCTTCATTGCTGAGCACTTTTTTTCTGCATCGTGGCCGATTTGTAGAGAATTTTTGTGTTTTTGTCAATTTCACATTCATTTCCTATGGGGGTCATTTTTGACCGAAGACCACGAGTGTGACTATTTTTTTTATGACCACTTAGCATGCTCGGATCATGAACTCAATTTTTTTTTGTGTTCACATACCTAATGCCAGAAAAGTCACCAAGTTTCGTAACATTCCGATGAAGCCGTGATTTTTAAAAATTCAAAACAGATTTTTTGTAATCTGAATTTATTGGTGTGTATGTGTATAAAAGTGTGTTTGTATGTGTGTGTGTGTGGGTGGGTGTGAATTTTTTGCACTCTTGATATTGTAGTGTCACCCCTTTACTGCGGTGTACTTTTTTTTAGAATCGTGGCCGATTTGTAGATTGTACAGACAAAAATTCTGAGAATTTTTGTGTTTTTGTAAATTTCCCATTCATTTCCTATGGGTCGGTCATTTTTGACCGAAGACACTGAGTGTGACTATTTTTTTTACAACCACTTAGCATGCTCGGATCATGACCTCAATTTTTTTTTGTATTCACATACCTAATGCCATAAAAGTCACCAAGTATCATAACCTTCTGATGAAGCTGTGATTTTTAAAAATTCAAAACAGAAAATTATTCGGTCAGAAGTGACCGAAGACTCTCTGTGAGGGTAAAAGAAATCGCTGGCGACTACCTTTTAATATTATACATTTATTTTCCATGTTAATCAGAGTGTGTGTCTTAACCAGCCGCGACGGCGACACGCGACGATTCTAGTTTAGAAACGGTTTCTATTTTTCTGTGACGTCGCGCTGGAACAACAAACACAAAGTGTGGCGATGATAATCTCAGGTGCTGTTTATGTGCTTTATTTAATGTTAAAAGCGTGTCATGTGACTCTGAATATCATTTAGTGCTCCAGCTTTGAAGCTGTAAAAGCAACAGTGGATAATTCACCTCAGATCTTCAAATTAAACAAATGGAAACAAGAACGTTCAAACTATGAACAAACAAGTGTATTCTTTGACAAAGATTGTTTTAGTAACTCAGCCTATGTATTTTAATAATGTTTAAATGGTGTAATATTTGTGAATTTGATTATGCAGCGACTTATCCATTATCTTGCGAGTGCCGTCGAGATTACTCTCTGGTGCCGCGAGACTCCGCCCACACGCTGTTCTGATTGGCTGACTCCTCCCACACGCTGTTTTGATTGGCTGTGGGTTTTTGCATCTCGCCGTCGCGTCGAGTGTGGACAGACACATTAATTGTCGCTGGAATCTTATCGCATCGCGTCTGGTTGAAGCTATAATACATAACATTTATACCCATAATATACCTGATATTTGTGTCAAAATAAAATACACAAGACACAAATATTAGGCAAAATAGTCAATTATTTTATTAGACTGAAATATTAAAAATATATTCCTCAACACCATATTGTATTGATTGTTTTTCACTGTGCTTGTAATGCATTATAGGATTGCCACCACTGTGAAGGATTCATCTTGCATTTATGGCATTTGATTTTACTGTAAAAATAAAAATAAGCAGAACTTTAAGTCATTAAAAAAATGTTTTATGTTATGCTTTTTTTTTTTTTTTGATGACTTAAAGAAAAGAAAAAAAACTTGATTTTATGAACTGAGAACTGATTAAATGAAACGTGATCTCTATGACAGGCAGAAACAATAATAATAATAATAATAATAACAACATGCACCAAATTGTTTGCTATAAGACAAGGAACAGATAAAAAAGAAATGAATATGGGGATGGTGGTGGCGCAATGGATAAGACACATGCCTTTGGTGTGAGAGACCCGGGTTCGAATCCACTGTAAGACACCAATGTGTCCTTGAGCAAGACACTTAACCCCTAGTTGCTCCAGAGGCGTGCGACCTCTGACGTATATAGCAATTGTAAGTCGCTTTGGATAAAAGCGTCAGCTAAATGAATAAATGTAAATGTAAATGTAAATATGGTTTGTTTTGTTTGTTAAACCATCATAAACTTCAATAATGACACCCAGAATGCAATTAGAGTAATTACTTGTTTACTTTCCACCCACAACAACGTGAACATTTCATTTATGTCGCAAAAAACACTTGATACATAAAAATAGCATTTCATGAAAATCTCTGAATACATCTGGATGTTTTCTGATTGACTGGCAAAAACAATACCATCATGGGCTTGTAGAGACGTCTCTTTCTCTGTGTGGTCCACAAATCACACACACATGAACACTCAGCTCACACACTTATGAAGACGCATAGGCGAGAGAGTTTGTGCATCAAACACAAACACAAGAGCAAGTAGACATGTACTGTCAGTAGTGCAACACTGTCCTTTCTCCATCCGTGTCCCCAAAAAGTGAGTAAAAGAGCCATTACAAAAACATACGAGAGCCACGATACATTTCACAACACTCATAGTTGCCGGGTAACATTGGCGGACTTTATATGTCAGCATCGGCAGATCATTAAGTGCTGATGTTACACCTACAAAATACTATCATTTAATCATTCCAAACTGGTATCCATTTCTCTCTTCTGGCAGAAAACCAAACAGTTTCGACCATGTTTTTCCTTTTTTTTTTTTGTCCATTCAATGGAAGTCAATGGGGTCCAAAACTTTTTTCTTCAAAAAATCATCTTTTCCATTCCACAGGCGAAATAAAGTTTGGAACAATGATAATAGCATTTACGTTTATAAGTGGATTGTGCATTTAAGTGCAGCTGGCCTCTTTTAAAGAGGGAACACACTCAATTTTGGCTTGTTTTGGGGAAAAGTGCACCCTCAGAAAACTTTGAGGAGAAGTTCGTACGTGGAATTGATGATCCCCCAGGACAGAAGAGAGCGATGGTAGTTGAGCGTAGCTCCGCGGAAGAGCATCGCGACGCTCCCGCCTCGTTCCCGCCACACCGTCATCAGAACCTGACGACAGGGAACGAACTCGCCTCCGACTTGGGCCTGCGCTCGGGATTTAACCACGTTTAGCGGGTAGAACATGATTCCCAACGCCGCGCCCAACAGCCCGCCACACACAAAGTCATTAGCCATGTGACCCGCGCGGGTTCGGGCGTCGGGAAGCCGTTGCTTAATCGGCCCACGCAACCCAAAAAACAGCACGTTACTCGGCCCGTTACGCAATAAAACCGGGACTAGCCCGCGGTAACACTCCCTCACGCCGTAATCCCGCAGGAGAGTCCTAAAGGTGTGTGCGGTGTTGTTAAAGCGCCCGTTGTGCCGGTGATCCTGAAGAAGCGTTTGCACACGTTCGAACGGCGTTAGCGCAGCCTCAGCTGTGCCGGCTAGCGCCGCGGCGGTGCTACGCGTCACAATCTCGGGCGCTCCGCTACTCCGTGCGTGGCGCAAAAGCAGCCGGGAAAAATCCTCATACAAGCCGAACATTATGGCTACGGTCGTGGTTTTCTGCAGGAGAGGCGGAAGAAGCCCTCGGTACAAACGACCCAATCCGTCGCGCTGTAGCTGTCGGACGGCTTCGGTCACGCGGACGCCGTGAAGCTGTTGCCGGAACAAAACCTTCTGGATAGGGAAGGTCACGATGATGTTGGTGAACGCGGCGAACGAGCCGCACAGATAGTGCTTTCCTCGAGGGCCCACGTTAGCTTCGATCACAGCGTGGCTAGCTTTACCTAAATTGCCCTGCGGTTGCCGGGCAGAATCCGGGTCCATGGTAGTAACGACCCCCATGGGAAACTAAGCATCTGATTGGTCAGCAGAAGAGATGCAGGTAAACGCCCATTTTAACCTGTGAAAGAGAGGAAATAAAGCAGTCAAGTCACTTATACAGCGCTTGTAACAATACACAGCAGCAGAGAATGTCTAATAAGGGGAGAACTTCCACTCTCTGTAAACTTCCGGCTTCTGAACTGGTTGCAGTTCCACTCTGGCTCCACATGAGGGCGCTCACAGGACGAGTGCAGGATGAATGGAGGTCTATGGCGCTATACACATCAAAATCCACTTTTCTCAGGATATAATTTTTTGTCTAGTAATTTGAATGTTGTATTCGAAAGGAGATGCAAAGAAATTACACATTGCTGGGTGTTAGATTTTTTAGAGTCACTTATTTGCTTTAAAAAGTCTTTTAAAATGTCAATGACGAGATACTGCTTTACGGCAATCCTTCAGTCACTTTGGTGCTTTCGCGCTCTGCACTTTCTTTTCTCTCGAGGCATCGACAACACAGCCGACACAGGTAAACACACACAGCCGACACAGGTAAACACACACAGCCGACACAGGTAAACACAAGTGCTAGAAGAGTCTTTGTTTTGTTGTTATAAAAGACCATCAAGCGGTATCTCTGGTCGTAATCAGTCCTTCACTGACCAATCAGCGTTCATTAGCAGAATGCTAGCGTGTTATGGGCAACAACAACTCAACCTGTTAGAAATTGAAAGGACAGAAGTACTCGTTCATTCAACTTTCGACCTATAACCCATGTTGAACTTGCAAAACCTACAATCAAATCTGAGATTTCTCAACGGCAATCGGGTGAAAGAGACACATTTAGCCGTCTAGCCCCATAGACTCCCATTCATTCTGCACTCATGGGCGATCGCCCCCAGTGGAGCTCTGGTGGAACTACAACCAAAATTCGGTACAATAGGACTTAATAGGGAGTGGCCAGGCTCTCCGTAGACGGGCTCTGACAGTAGTCAACATTTGAAGTGGATAAAAAAAAAGTTCATCAAACTACTTGTCTGGCCTTAGAAATTCATAATAAAGAGTTTTTTAGACGCTGTTATCAGTGCAGAGGGAAAGGGAAGGTCCAGACGTGTTTTATTAGCCAGAGGTTGCAGGGAAAAGTCTAATCTTTTAGAAAACATTTTGCGTCACTAACTGCTGAGATAAGACATGTTACGTAACCACAGATCAAGCGTCCCAGACAGAACGAGGGCAGGAGGACATCTGCTTATCTGAGCCATTTCAGCCTCAAATTACCTTCATATTGTTCGTCATATGGCAAAATAAGTGGCATTTAATGAATCAAACGCGAGTATATGAGTGTGTTATCATCTCAAAGCAAGAAACCAAAGGCAAATCCTTTTTTTTGAGATTTTGCATTTTCCAAGATACACATTTAAGTGTTTATTTAATTGCACTTTATCAAGGCGAAGCACTGCTACTTGGGCGGATCACTCCGCAGAAGCCTTCTGAGAATATAGTTCCCAGTGTGTATTCGGTTAGAAGATGGCTGTGTCTCATGTGACCTTGTTATTTCTACACGCTGTGACTATACACATCACAACATGTAAATAGGAAAATGTTGGCGTTATTGTGTCACTTATTGGGAGCGGTATGCTAGCTGGAGCCATTTACCTCCAGTCTTTGTGCTAAGCTAGGCTAGCGGTGGGTGCTTCAGACAGAGTTACGGCACGCGCGGAGATGAGAAGGGTGTGTGTGGACTTATCTAACTCTGGGGGATACGGGGAACTTTAAACTTAAACGTGTCTTAAAAATGCAGAAGATCTTTACTGTATTTTTAATAGTGAAATTGTCAAATTGTTTACATTGAAATATGTATTAATTACAACGAGACTTGAGAGCAACAGTGAAGAGGAAGATTTTCAGTAGAAATATAGTCATATAAGTGCTGTAGAATGTCTATGTTTATATAATATAGTGTATGTACGCCACAAATACACTCACATCTATTATATAAACACAAAATTAAAATGTTATTTTAATGTAAAACAGTGAAACCTCACATATATGGTAAAAAAATAACATTATAAAAAGCGGACTTTATTTATTTAAATTATGCATAACATTTTTTAATTGTTGTTCATTATTGTAAAATGTTAAGATTCTTTTTTATGTGTAAAATGAACGAATATAGCTATCTTTCATTTATTCAACACATTTGAATTTTATATGCATTGCATTTAGGCCCTATTTTATGCTTTTTTTTTGTTAAGTGTGTGTATATATATATATATATATATATATATATATATATACACACACACAGACACTCACATATAAACACACACTTTTATGTGAAATGACATAAATATTAGGTAAATAACAGTCTCATTTTGACATTGACTCGCTCCTTAAAGTTGCTCAAAAGAAATCCAGTAGCGTGAATGAACTACAACACATGTGCAAAACCTGTCCAAAAATAAAACCACACATGTGGACGATCCTATGGGAACTTCTGAAGGTCATGGAGAGGATTGGGTCATGCAATAATCTGCTGCCATGATGACAAGACAGAGGCATAAGACTCAAACTCTCCAACCTCATTAATCAGAGCAAAATATGTATGATCGTGAGCTCACAGTGATGATTGACAGGTCAGTGTTCGCCTCCTCATTTACACACTTAACTCTGACTTTAAAGAATGACACACCACTTGTAAAGGACTTTAAGCGTTGCTGTGATCAGCAAATGTCCTTGATATGATCTGACTAAATAAAAATCACCTAATTCCAGAGTATGGGAAAGCCAGAGCTCTCTGAATACATATAAATGATGGTGTCAGATGTGCAGATGACAGATTCGTTAGCATTCAATTATAATATTAATCAATACATGTGCTTAATAAACACAGCTAACAGGCTATTGCTAACACTACAGTGTCAAAACAGTGGATAGACAAAAACAAACACCATTATATCAGATAAATATGTAAATTAAAACACCTGTGGCACTCATATAGGAGTAAATATATCAAACTTGCTTAATGTTTCCTCTATGTGAACTAGCCTACGTTTTGTTGCTCTTTTTGACTACAGCACGTCCTCACAGTGTCAATAACTCTCGGATATCACTTAAATGCACATGAATGAACTCTGTATTTAGGTTTGAAAGCTTAAATGTGTTTCCTGTCACTTGTTAAAGCTGCAAAAACACTCCTACTCCGAAGCTAATGCTAATTCAGTGACAGCACAAGTTATGGGGTTTCCACCGCGATTTCCTCACTAAAAGTGTTTATATTTGTAAGTATTTAAATCGGAGTGTTTCGTAGCGCTGATTTTATGTAGTTAAGTACCTTGTGGTTGTGGTCCGGGGGAAAGTGACGGTTCTGTTGGGCTGGTTTCAGTCAGTGAGGCGGAACCGCCCGCGTCCTTAGTTTATAGTGTTTCCACTTCGGATGGAAAGAGCGAGAGACCGGAAGTAGCTAAAGAATCGCTTCTAGCGTTTCCACTCTGCGTGAAGATCGTAATGTAAATTAATAACCACTGGAGGGCGCTATTACAATTTAAAATTTTTTTTTTTTTTTTTATGGTATTAATATAATTCCTTCATGTATTTATTTTCATATTTATTTATTTATAATATTTTTATTTACCTTTTTAAAAATAGAATATATATAAAATCTAAATGTTTTCAGATTCACAAACCTCACTGCAGACCGAGTATAACTATATACACCTAATTTTTCATTATACATAATTGAATCAAATTATGCATAAAATTAGCATAACATCTTTGTTTGCAATGCCAATTTGTTGTAATGAAACAAGTATTTATTTATTTTTTTTATATAAATTTGCGCCAGAACAGCAGAGGGCAGTAGAGACGGAAATGACGCGTTGCCTCGCCTTATGCGCTTTACACAAAACAGAGAAGGAACCTGCTATATAAATAAGTCTGGAGGGGTAATTCGAAAGAATTTTTTTTATCTTTTTAAAGAAAATTATGTATGAAAAGAGAAAACTTTTCTTAATTTCCATTCTATTAGGTGTATATTAAAATAAATAGTAAAATATCATTCCTACTTTGTATATAAACGAAATAAACACCCTAACGTTGTTCAGTCGCCCCCCGTTACTGAGATGGTTCAGTCCAAGCGTTCAAACATTCGCGGTAAAAAAGACTTCCTTTGACCGACTTTGCACCGCAGTTGCTTAACTGATTGTTGTTGTTGTTTATGCAGATAATTATATGTGATTAAATTAATGTAAAGATGAGTAGGATGACGAAAACACTGAAAGCTGTTCAGCGGGAACTACAGGCGAGTGTTAGTTTTGCCTTTTTGTTAACGTTAGATGCTTTCTCATATACATGTTTTGAATCCTAATTACATTATATTTTTGACATGTAATTCCTGAAACATGTAGTTTTAATACCAGCAATATTTTTATCCAGCAATATTATTGTTATTATGTATGATATATCATATAGTATTTATTATTATTAATATGACACATGTAATACATATTAATACATATTACTATTACTTACATCGTATAATAAGCCAGAAAGTAAATATGACATGTCTAATTTTAATATTATGATTATTCACTTATAATTCCTGAAAGATGTTGTTTTAATACCACCAATATTTATATTATGGAATAAAAACATTTATTATTGATGTTAAGATATATACAGTATAGTATTCACTACTACTACTAATAAGAGGACATATGTAATATTATACAATGTATTGCCCTGAAATAAATAATATCACCAATATTTATATTATGTAATGACAAATATTGTATTATTGTTGTTTATAATATTAATATTAGTGATATTAAGTGTTATGTAACTAGCATATAGTATTGCCTTGTGGACTGAAGTAACAGTTCATAATATGTGTATTGCATTATACTTATTATACCGTACGTGCAATAATATGCACTTAAAGTTTGGCCACGACTGACAGAACTGTGTTGTTTATGTGTGTGTTCTTCAGAGTGAGAAGCCCAGCAGTGAGTCTCCTCGAGCCCTGGACATCTCGTCCATAGAGAAGGCCAGCTTCTTCCAGGGAGATCAGTATTCTCCTCACGGTGTGTGTAGTAGTTAGTCTACAGCAGAGGTGGACAAAGTACACAACTTCCTTACTTGAGTGAAAGTACAGATACTACTGGTCAAATATTACTCCGTTACAAGTAAAAGTTGTAAAGATTGATTTTTACTTCAGTAAAAGCACTGAAGTACTTGTTTTTAAAAGTACTTAAGTATCTAAAGTAAATGTCAATGCATTGTTTTATTATTGTTGCATTGTTGTGTGTAATACTTACAGTAGCTTATGCCTCTGAATCTACGCCTGCCCTCATATCAATATCACATGTATCTCTAGAGCACAGTTCCAGTGGGATTGAATGTGAGATTGAATAATTGAATGTGAATTATTCATAATTGAATAATTGAACACCCAAATAGCTGTTCCCTCAAAGAGTGCCCTATATAAAGTTGTTTGGCTTTTAGTATGAATACATCAGCCTTACTGTTATCTATAAGCTAGTGTTACTGTTATCTATAAGCTAGTGTTACTGTTATCTAGTGTTACTGTTATCTATAAGCTAGTGTTACTGTTATCTATAAGCTAGTGTTACTGTTATCTAGTGTTACTGTTATCTATAAGCTAGTGTTACTGTTATCTATAAGCTAGTGTTACTGTTATCTATAAGCTTAGCTAGTGTTACTGTTATCTAGTGTTACTGTTATCTATAAGCTAGTGTTACTGTTATCTATAAGCTAGTGTTACTGTTATCTATAAGCTAGTGTTACTGTTATCTATAAGCTAGTGTTACTGTTATCTATAAGCTAGTGTTACTGTTATCTATAAGCTAGTGTTACTGTTATCTAGTGTTACTGTTATCTATAAGCTAGTGTTACTGTTATCTATAAGCTAGTGTTACTGTTATCTAGTGTTACTGTTATCTATAAGCTAGTGTTACTGTTATCTATAAGCTAGTGTTACTGTTATCTATAAGCTTAGCTAGTGTTACTGTTATCTAGTGTTACTGTTATCTATAAGCTAGTGTTACTGTTATCTATAAGCTAGTGTTACTGTTATCTATAAGCTAGTGTTACTGTTATCTATAAGCTAGTGTTACTGTTATCTATAAGCTAGTGTGCTCCAAAACAATGACAAAATTCGCATTTATTAGACCACACCCAACGGTGAAAATAGGGTTGACGTCAGAAACCAACATCAGTCGAGTCCTGACGTCAATCAGACTTTCATTTCCAACCAAAATCATCCCCTTACTGGCGTTACTACTCTCTACTCGAGGACGTAGAGTAGAGTGAAGTTAAAGTAAAGTTAAAGTTGTTGTGAAGTTAAAGTAAAAAGTTTCCAGGAATAATAATACTCAAGTAAAGTACAGATACTCAAAAAGTGCACTTAAGTACAGTACTCAAGTAAATGTAGTTTGTTACTGTCCACTTCTGGTCTACAGTAAATCAGGACTTGCTTTATACGCCGTCAATGTAAGGATTGAAAAGTAATAGGGGTGTAACAATATATCGCAATACAAAAATGCATCAGTATGTATCGTGGATAGTTCACACAAAAGAAAAGTTTTCAGAGTTTTAGTGTCAGTACTACATTAAACTACTATATATAATGTTGAATATAATGTATAATAATGCATATTTGTGTGTCCTGATAATGTCTGATGTTACCAGTAAAAAGTGTCCGACATTATGTTAAATATATCTAGTCAGTGACAGAGATCAAGCATATTCGTCTACAATAATTCTGTGTTTTCAGCTTCAGAATCATGAATATTGTTATTCTGGTGTCTCTATTGTCCTGTGCTTTGGGTTTCAGCATCAAGTCCAAGACTATTCATTTACACACACAATGTAATACCAAAAATAGCATTTTAATCAACAGTACATTTTATTATATGTCTTGGAGTATCGCAATAATATCATATCGTGACGTGTATCGAATGAGGGCATCGTTACACTCCTAAAATTGATCGTTTGAACTTTATAATAAAATGTTGTTGGTGTGAACAGGCCTTTAGCCTCGTTACTCCTCTATATCATAGCAGGATCAAAGACACAGACATGAATGATGCTGTCAATCAAAGTCTGGGAATCAGTGCTGTCAATCAAATCTGGCACGTAATAATGCTCACAATAACAAGCATCGCTCTATTCTTCATCTATTAATCAGAGCTAGAAGTCATTCTAACAGGATCACAGTAGGCAAATTTCCATTACAGATTTGGGCAAAACTTTCGCGATTTATTTTTTCTTTTTTTTCTAAATGTCGACAAAAAGCTATTGCGAAATGACGCCGTTTCCATTAACTGATGTTATGCGACTAAAACTTTAGGAGTTGGAGGTTTATGTACTATATCCCAGCCACTGCACTGGCCATTATTATTAATGGAAGGAGACGTGTGTGTGTGTTATCAAGCATTAATGGTGAGGAACGACCCTTATTATACCTGTGAGCGGCTCATATGAGGAGTTTCTGGGTGTTTCTACCTCAGATCTGCTTCGAGCTCGTGATTGTGGCATTTATTTGAGGTTTAGAATCCAGTATTCCTGTAATTCTTCTGTCTTTTATGAGTTTAATAAAGAGCTCTGTCTCGTCTTCTGTCCAAACACACCGCCTCATCTACGTCAGCTGACTGTAAATGTGCCAAAACTGTTTCCATTGCAGTTTTGCGAAATATTTCTTTTTCGAATTGCCTGAAAAACATTTTTTATTTAATTTCATTTAATTACGTGTTTCCATTGGACGTATTTTCAATTCGCAATTTGAAGGGTAATGGAAACGCGGCTAGTGTTAAACACACGTACTGTAGCTGAAAAAATAAAGCACTGTTTATTTCATTTGTATATTATGTTGTGTATTTTTATTTTCGCCACTTTGGCCTGAATGTCTGCCATTCTTTTATTTTTTTAGCTTGTAAGGATTGTTTTTTAAATAGGGACATTAGTTTGGCTGTAATGCCCGGTCACTTGCAAAATAGTAAAACCTTCATCATGAAAGAGAATCGTGATAAAATCGTGAGTAACTGGTTCTGTATGGATCCCAGAAGTGACTTTAGTGTGTGGTTGTGGTTGTCTCCTGCAGGGAACCCGCTTCACAGCACCGCTTTAGAGGAAGATCTGAGTCCTGGAACAGAACAGAACCAAAGATCTGCTGTGCAAACCCATAAAACTAAGGCTATTGAAAAGGCCCAAGTTGTTTCCAAGAGCACCTCATCCAAGGAGAACCAGGAACCGTCTCGGACACCAGATCCAGTCGTCAGGTAGAGTGCGATCCTGCCAGATCAACGGGTTTCTGCATCATAATCATCATAACGTAAAGGCTTTCTGTGTCGTAGAAAAGCTAAAGGAAGAGCTTTACCAACCATATCAGAAGGCGGAGAGAATACAGACAAGAGAAGAACGGCGGGGACCGAGGTGAGCGTTTAATCTTTAAAGCATGACACTAAAGCCCCGCAGTCAATCATTTTATCCCTTAAAACTCACCAAAATGACATATTTAAATGTTTTTTTCCTTTAAATATCTTGAATGTAACTTGACACCCTTGCCTCATTTAGTATGCGCGGTTCTATGAATATGCAAATGAGCCCCGCCTCCACTCACTCACTCAGCTCAGAGATCCACTGGTTGACGATCACACGTTGATCTGATTGGTTACAAGGTAGTTTGTGACGTCAGAAACACCAGCGATTTCAAAGCGTGTGTTTGAGACTGTCTTTGGTTCACTGCAGTTTTAAGGAGGAAATACTCAGCAATGGTGTCGACTTATGAACTTACACATGGTTTGTCTTAAAGCATATTAAAAACACCACATAGACACATAAACAACATTAAAAGCTGGACTTTAACCACAGGGGGACTTTAATCATTTAGCGGACGCTTTTATCTTAAATCTTCTGGAACAAGAAGAAATGTATGTCAAAAGACAACTTTTCTAGCAGCATCTCTTCTCTTCTCTGATGATGTGGGCGGGGCTATAACCTGTCACTCACATGAGATCAGCCAATAGCAAACCACAACCATCCAATCAATTCCTCACAGACAAAATCAAGCCCCGCCCACATTTGTTCTTGTTCCGGAAGTGTTTCACTCGGATATACGACACAATAGAGAAGAAAAAAAATTCACGCTGCCTTTAATGTAGGGCAGATATGGAGTTTAATTGGAATGCATTGTGTTTTTTTGTTAGAAAGCAGGAAAAGGTCAGAGGTCATCAAAGGAAACCTCTCCGACCCCAGGAGTGTCTCAGAGACAGAGGTCACCGGCGTCCTCAGAGGAGCTCACGGATGAGGATGAAAGTTTTGTACGTTTAGCCATCAGTATCTACACATATATGATGATGTGCAGGGTTTGAAATGAACTTTTTCACTCACCGGCCAATTACAACTTATATAAGAAAGTTAATAAGAAAGAAGTTAATAAGAAATTAATGTATGAAAATAAAATGTTATAATATATATATATATATATATATATATATATATATATATATATATAAAATTTGATTTTCATACATTAATTTCTTATTCAGAAAAATCTTGTCATCCAGCATCTCCTCCTTTCTTCTTTCATCCTTTTCATATTAATGCCTCATTCATTCATTCACTCACCAAACACGTGTGTTAGTTGGCCAGATCAACACAGGACAACGAACATCAAATAAATGTAGGATGCTGGGAAATAACAATGTATTTTCTGTTCACCAAATGCTTATTAATCTTCGCTATAATTGCTTCACTGCAAATGAACAAGCGCGCCGTTATGTGTTGAGTAGTGACGTGTGTGTTCGAGTAAGCCAGATATGAGCAGATTCTGCGCAATATTTAATATATCATGAAGACTCACGAGTATTTGTGCTAAATCTGCGCGGATTTGTCTTACACGAACTGAGTAATCATAATAAGTGACACTTCAAACTGGCTCGTGATTTGACGGCGTTTCCCGCCACAGATGATTTTTTTAACCCTGGATATGTGAAATATGGGTCTTAAATTATCATTTTTTTTGTCCTGTTCAGCACCCAAGCATGGAGAAATCTAAAGGGGCGAAGAGGAGATCGTCCAGTCGCACACAGAAGAGGAAGTCTTCATCTTCATCAGGTACTAAACCAGGCAGGTGTAAAAATGATTTTTAATGCATGATGTTTCTGAACAATGTTTTCACACATAATTACTTACTTTTATTTGGGGTTTTATTAGGTATTTAAAAAATTTCGAATTTATTATTATTATTACCGTAGTATTTTCATACATTATTATATTAGTATTTGCATTATATTATTATTAATAATACTATTAATTTCCTTTGGCGGTCACATGGTGTGTCCACACAGCCAGTGCCACAAAAGTCACACACCATTCTGGTGAAATTATATCTCGTATATTTAAGTTCAATAATTTCACTTAAATTACAATTAATAGGTAATTTTCATTGCCATTAAAGTGAAATTATTCAACTTAAATATACGAGCTTGATAAAAATGATCATTCTAGAAGAAAATGTCAGATGGCACTTAGAGGCTTTTGCATCTGAACTCTTCATATGTATGTGTGTGTGTATGTATTATTTTGTATGTGTAATTGTGCAATAACATGCACATTGTTTAGTAATTGAATGTATTTAAAATGTGAGGTGTTTTTAATATACATGCATCAATAGTGTGCAAAAGAGCCTATTTGTACGTGTGTTGGTTCTGGATGTATTTTCCACAATTGTTTTCTGTATATGTACTACTAAAAAATCTTTAAACAAAATCTTTTAAAAAATATAGGTTGCCATGAACCAACACCAAACGGCACAGAGATGAATCGCAACAATACCAAACTTTGTAATGCATTATCTAATAAAATGTGTTCCTTGAAAGCAATGCAAATTGTCTTAGATTAAAGCATCTAAAGCCAAATGCATAAATGTAAAGCGTCCTCCTCCAGAGTCCGCCGGTCCCGCTAAAAGACCCAGAGGTCTGAGAAGTCCGACTGATCTGGACGTGGTGCTCGATACTTTCCAGGAGTTTGTCTCTCAGTATAAGTAAGTACATGACGTCAGTTCAAGTGTTCTTCTAATGAATAGACGTCAAACTCTCAAACACTCGGTTCTGGTTCTCTTTAGGCAGACCGTAAACTCTGACGCCGTCAGACGCTCCATCGATGCCGTCAGTCGCTCGTTCGAGGAGCAGATCTCGGAGATGGTGAGCTCGTTTTACACGTCTTTCACAGAACATAAGTGGAAGTGTTGCTGATGTCATAATAATGATGAAAACGTGCCCCTCATTCATAGATCACAGCGACTAAGGAACTCAAGAGTGTGAAAAGAGAAAATAACAAGGTGATTCTCATCTGGAAAATATACGTAGCCATTATTTTTATTTTAATAATTAGTTTTGAAGGCGTTAACTGTGTTGTTCTGTGTTTCAGATCAATAGAGATGTTAATCAGAAGAGGACCAGGCTTGTGGAAGCCAGTTATGAACTCATTAAGTAAGCACTGACAAGAACAAAAAAACTAGATTTTATTTGCTCTTTTATACAGGGTTACGGTTTAATTCTCTCTATTAACTATTATTAGCATGTATATTACTAGGATATTGGCTGTTTATTAGTACTTATAAAGCACATATTAATGCCTTATTCTGCATAAACATATTCTACATCCTTTAATCCTACAATACCTAAATTTAACAAACTTACTAAATATTAATAAGCAAAATTATTGAGTTTATTGAGGCAAAAGTTGCAGTTTATAGTTAGTTAATAGTGAGAATTGGAACTGAGACCGGGTTATTATATTTAGCTAAAACTAAAAACATTTATAATAAAAAAAATTTTTAAGTATTTTTTGTTACATGAAATATTCTAAACTTTTAAATAAAATAAAATATTTATAAAAAAAACTAAACTTATTTTATTTCAGCTAGTTTCTCATTTTCTTATAGTGTAACTTGATGCACTAAAATAACTAAAACTAAAAATATACTTATATATATTATATATTTTTATATTTATATATATATATATATATATATATATATATATATATATATATATATATATATATACATACACATACGTATGTGTGAAATAATAAAATAAAAAATTACAAAAACTTTAATAAATTAAAATGATTGCATAAAACGTAAAAATGGCAAACTAATTCAAAATATTATTAAAAACGATCAGAAACTCAATTATGGCACAAATCATAATCACAATTATTTTGGTCAATATTGAAATCATGAATATTTAACATGATTAGTTGTGCACAATATGTCACAATATGAGTAATTCTTAGATAAAGTGTGAAATCAAATTTCACAATTATCAAAAACTGATAGGCTATAAGTAAGAAGTCCTAAAACAATTATTAAGGACAAGAGTCAGTAATACAATAAGAACAAATAAACTAATTACAAACCAAAGGACCAATAAACACAATAGAACACACATGGTGCTTTTTTAGGAGGGTCTGCAACAGAAATTAAATAAAGTAATTAAATGTAAAATAAAAAGTCTTCACTTAATGAAACTTGCTTTGATTCTTATTAAAACTATTAAAGTTATTTAGTCGAGAGCAGTGAGTGATTCTCTCTTTGTCTTTTGTTTAACTTTAATGACGCAGACGACATCGGGTTTATTAGGCTGCTGTCTCTTTAAGAGTGAATGCACGGATCTAATATACTGACACGCATCCGATCTTCTCCCAACTGTTTGTTCACTTAAGAGAAAACCAACTGTGTTTATGTGAATACTCAACAAGACGGGTATTTTTTACATGTTTTTTTTTAACGTTAAAGGGGTGGTTGATTACGATTTCACTTTTCTAACTTTAGTTAGTGTGTAATGTTGCTGTTTGATCATAAACAACATCTGCAAAGTTACGACGCTCAAAGTTCAAAGCAAAGGGAGATATTTGCTTTTAAAGAAATCGCTTTTTAAGGACTACAACAAACGGCTGATAGAGACTACACCACATTCCTCCTGAAATGTACATAAACCCCGCCCCCTGAACACGACTTATAGATTATCAAGACAGAATATGCCAATCAATGACTAGAAGATAACTACACATAAGCTTCATAAATTCATCAACTAACCATTCAGAAATGTCCTGTTGCTTCTACATGTTGTCACTTCTTCTTGAGTCTCTCCATCTTTCTGACTCCGGTTTGAACATAAACATTCAAATGTTCAGTGCATGTGTGTGTGAGGTAAAAGGACACAAGCTCTTGAAGCTCCGCCCCCTGTGCCGGGAGCAGCAGCTCATTTGCATTTAAAGGGACACACACAAAACTCGCGTTTTTGCTCACCCTCAAAAAGTGACAATTTTAACATGCTATATAAAAATATCTGTGGGGTATTTTGAGCTAAAACTTCACACACACACTCTGGGGACATCAGAGACTTACTTTACATCTTGTGAAAAGGCGCATTATACCACCCCTTTAAGTTTGGGCTTTTTGGAACGAATGAAAGATTATCTTGTTTTCACAGTCACTGGAAGCCATGTTCGATGAATGGCGCAGCTCTATTATGAGGTCATTTAAATGTCTTTCTGGTCTCAGGGCAAAGACGAACTTGAGTGACCTTCAGAAAGCTCATGATGAGATGGAGCTGAGACTCAGATCTCTGAGAGAAGGATCCTCTTTGCTCTCCAGCCTTCGGGAGCTCAACATGAAGTACCTGAAGCACCGCACGGATCATCCGGATGAAGTGGAAACGGTAAAGAAGTCTTCACAACCCTCTATGCACACCTTGGCAATAGAATCGCCATTGGCTAGTACATTTTTTTTGGTTACTCGCCAGACTGATATACTATATATATTCCACTTAATCAGTTTATCTTTGATGAAATAACGTACACTCTCAACATTAGACAATCAAACATTATATTATGATATTATGATAACCAAGCACTGTTTAATGATAGAACTTTAGTAATTAGAATTATTAGAACTAAAACTTGGTAACCATAGGCATGGAAAATCGATTTTACAGTCGATTCAATGAACTCTTATGTCTCAAAAATCGAACAGGATTTTTTCACAAAAGTGACAGCCCTAATAATAGTAATAGATAAATGTAATTATTATTAAAAGATAATAATCCCACTAATTATTATTATTGTTATTCTATATCCTTATAGAAAAGGTTAGAACGGTGTCGTGTGTTAGCGGCCGCTTAGTTAATAACTAATGATCTTTGCAAAGGAAGTGAATCAATCAAAACTAACTGTAACGAAGTTCAGATGTTACGGGAAGAAGGAGGCGGGCACCGGCGAACATTCAACCATTTTCATAAATAAATAAACAAATACAAAAATGAAAGTATAAGCCAGCAGCCCCTCGCGGACGACTGCTGGCCACACAAAACAGGAACAAAACATCAAATACAACTCAGGCCTGTTCCTCTCTCGCTCTTCACTGTCGTCGCTCCTCCGTGAGAGATACGAGACCGGTGCGTCTCGCAGGTGTCGCTCATCAGAGTAATCACGCCACCGGCCTCGTCCTGCTCGCCACACTAACTTTAGCTGGACAATAACTTTATTCTAGATCTGCTGTAAAGCCAAAACAATCTCTGTTACTGTAATCTCCTATTATCACTGTAAAGCTGCTTTAAAACTATCTATATTGTTAAAAGCGCTGTATAAATGAAGGTGACTTGACTTGACTATAGGATTGATGAGCTGCTGGGTTCATGAATATTAATCACGTTGTCTGCATTCACTCGCAGTATTTGCTGAAATCAAAACAGGGATGAGTGCCAGCCAATGAGATTGCGCCGTTTGTGCATTAGCACCGCCCACTACTGGAGAAACCGCCATATCTTCTGCTTGCTCTTAAAAGCTGAAAAATTCCAAATTAACTCCGTTATTTTAGCAGGAAAATAAAACAAAGAATATTGTTTACATGTTGCGCGTCGATTCTGCGTGGTATGCAAGCGAGAGAAAATATATCTATGCTAAACTTATACTTATACCTCCAACACACACTAGCGTGTAAAATCTAAGAATTTATTAGCCAATGGCTAACGATAGACATTATTTAGTTGCTTCAGATGTTCAGTTTGGTGTTGAACCCTCATTCCTATTGATTTCTGTCCATGAACTTACTGTACAAGCAAACCATCTTGTCATTTTGTATATGATTTGTGTGGTTTGTTGTGCTTTTCTCATTTAATTTATCTTTTGCCTGACAGTATGGTCCATCTTGTATGCCTGCCATGTTGATGGAAGCCAGGTGCATCATGGGAACAGAACATCAGCTAAAGACCGTCAATGACAATCTACAGCAGGTTTTAGATGAAACAGAAAATCAGTAATCAACACACTGTACAGCTCAGCAAATAAACAGTTTAATGGAATGGTAGTTTGTCAGACTATTTATTAGTTTTGGGAATTTATTGTAACTGAAGTATTGTATGTATACTTAAATTAGTAAATTAAAATGAAAGGTTCAGTTTATTTCACTTTCATTTAATCATATTACTCATTGTTTTAAGTCTATTTTAAAGCGTTGTAAAAAAAAATATATATATATAATATTTTCATTTGTATTGAGTAAAAAAGTAGTCACACTTGCATTGTTCGCTGTCAAAAATGAAATTAATGAGAGACGAATTTCATCTAGTGGAAGCGTTTGGTACTGCAACTAAACACTGAAAGCTCAGTTTTTGAGATATCAACCTTAAATTTGGAACACAACTTGTTTAGATTTATATTTCTCACAGTTTTAGAGTAGAAATAATGTTTGGAAAATATGTATTTAATATAACATTTTAAAATAGTATTTTTGTGCATTTCATCATAATAGTAAACCTCAACTTTTATAACGTTTTTTATTTTTTATTTTCACTTTTTAAAAGAGACCAAACTTCAGTCTTGAGATCCAAAAGCATTCAAGATTTACGACAGTTAAAATGCCCTGTGAAACAGGAAGACAGGGCGGGGCTTATTGAGCAGCTCCTCCCCTTTTTAAAATAGCGTTTAATTTATATCTCAGCTCGGCCAATCAGAGCCGTTGAGCTCGGTGAAGCCGCAATTACCTCCGAAACTCAGACCGTTTCTCCTCCTAATCTCCTAATGCAAATATTGAACATTTCAGTTCCACTTTTTAATACGAAAAATGCCATAAATGTCACAATACTGTAACTTTTAATTTTTTACTGATATTCTGATATATTATGACCTTAACTAAAATTTTACAAATGCCAGCCAACGTTTTTTTTATGTATGTAATTGACATAAGATTACAAAAAAGAAATGAAAACTGGATGCTCTATAATATAGATGCTCTATAAAGTCTTGGGAAAGTCCCAGCTCTCAGGGTTGGCTTAACCAATGGGAAACGTGCAATTTTTCAGAGGGAAAACTTCATTTGTTTGGAAGCTGACTCATTTGCATGTGTAGCGGGATTGGGTGTCGATGCAGAAAAACAGATTGCTGTAATACTAATATGTTGCATAGGTATCAACAAATAATACACACAATCATTTAGATCATCAAAATACAAATTCGTTGATACCAAACATGGTAACGGTCAGGTTACATTAACTGGTGGTTCTGTCATAAAGTATGCATAAAATAGTATACAATACAGATATATGCATGTTATATCTGTATGTTAGAGATATGCATGTTCCTTCATAAAACAGTTTAATTATAACTTAATGAAGAAAGGTCTGTTTTACAGGCTTTATGTGTCTTTACTATGGCCACTTTATTTTTAACAATAAACAGGACATAAAACAACAGGACAATATAACAAATAGTTGTGTCTTTGATTGGTCCAGCTGTTACTCTGCTATTCTTTAATATTCAGAACGATTTTTAGAACTATATCTTTATCATCCTTGGTGTGACCGAGCCTTTATTCTCGATGCATTTGTATTTAGGGTAAAGTTTGTGGTGGTGATTAATCATTAGGACCCTTTGTCCCAGAATGCCCCACCCGAGCTCATCTGATAAAGGGTACTTTTTGAGTGAATGAAGGTGCAAAACTGTGGAGAGATATGACTAATATCCATATGTCAACATGCTTGTATCAAGTAGACGAAGGGTTCTTTTGTTAAGGCGGTTAAGTTTGTGTGACGAGTAGGGTTGAACATTGATGCACAGAGGACAAAAACAGGACATTAGCGCAGCTTTAAAAAAATGTTTTCAATAAAATAAATATTTCCCATTTATGTTTAGTAAAAGTAATATGTAACTTGATAAAAAAAAAAAAAAAGATTATTTAATAATAAGAATCCAAAAGGGTGTTTTCGCTGCAATGCCGTAAAGCGTTTTGGTTCCCCTGAACCTTTCAGTCAACCGTTCTTACAAGAACCTTTATTTTTAAGAGGAACACGCACTAAAACAATTAAAACTAAACATAAAAATGAATTTATTTGAAGGTATATTTTTAATTCATTTTTAATGTGAATATGAAAGAGGATTGGGCAACATCAAAGGAGAAATGATGCCCTTCTTTCGCTCACACCTTTGTCTTCTGATTAATAATACATTTTTCTTGTGCTGAAAATGATGCACATGCTTGTTTGTAGTTCAACAAGTACTAGTAGTTCAAGATCCCTGAAAATGCAGAAAAACTGCCATGTCACTGCCATGGGCTTTTAGACTAATCCACTTTCATCCAGCTCTAGCCTAACTCTACACTTTGCCTGTCCAGATTCAAGGAAAAAAATGCTTTGTAAAATCGTGTATCATTGGATAGTTTAATGGTGCTTTTCTTTTTTTAGTATGCCATGAAATGGGACCAAATCCAGAACTAACATGGATTTCTTTCTGCTGTATTTTTCAGTATAGAAAGGAGAAGTTATGGCATTTTGTTCTGTGCAGAAAAATGTTTCCTAAACAACATTAAAAAAAACAACACCACTTTATTACCTACAATAATTGTGCAACTTTTTTTTTTTTGCTGGTTTTTTTTTTTCTTCTTCTGAAGGCGATGACACTTCTTCCTCAACAAATTGCAAGATAGATGTATTTACAAATGTCTTTATTTTTTTTAACAAGTACAGTACAAAAACATTCAGATTGTTGAAAGCCTTTGAATGTGTGACGTGATAATAACAAACAGACTCGCAAATACCTTTATAATGCATTACACATAACAGCTTTAGTAAAGTGTTTCCTAATTGGATTCTGAACAATGAACCCAAACGGCAACAACAAAAAGAATCGTACAGTACATATTTCACAGCAAATTGTACAGTGTTGTCGGTGTATTCAAATCATGCCACATAACCTCTCGCTGACGTCCCACAGTTTCTTGGCGACTCCATCGTCTCTGGCCTCGGGCTTGACCTGCACCAGCTGACAGTCAGAGAAGTATTTCCCGCTCAGGTGCTCGATGTCCTCCTGCAGAGCGCAGAACAGCGTCGTCTGAGCTCCCGACACCGGGTCTGTCGCTCCAAACTGGCTCACGATGGCTTTGAGGATACGCGTCTTCCACTCATTGATGTCACGGCCGAGCTCTGAATTGACCGACCCTGAACCGGATCAAACGTGGAAAACACACTGTTAGAAGGAGGGAAACTAGTGCTGATCTATTAAGGCAAGACACATCAGGTGAACACACTACAAAATAAAGATTGACATCGATGGTTCCATAAAGAATCTTTAACATCCATGGTATCTTTCCATTGCACAAAATCTTCTTTATAGTGTAAAAAGGTATATATATATATATATATATATATATTATATTATATTATATAATAAAAAAAAATTGATCATAAGATTTTTTTTATCATATGTTAATTTATAAAATCTTGTATAATATGACTTGCTGTTTTTGTTTGTTTGGTTTTTATTGTATTTATATGATATTTGTATTTTTGTCATTTAATTTTTGCCATGAAAATAGCCTTGAATGCTGACATGGCACTAAATAAAACAATCCAAATCTGTTTATTAAAAAAAAAAAAATTCTTATAAGATGGTTCTGAGATAACTGAAAAATTTTGCCGTCTACCAGGACATTTTCAGAGCACTTCATGCTGACTTCATTTTCCAGCAGGATTTGCACCTGCCCACACTTCCAAAAGAACCAAAACCTGGTTCAATGACCATGGTATCACTGTGTAATTACTGTGTGATTTCATGTAATATTCGAATTTTCTGGGATTTTGATTTTGTGGGTTTCATAAGCTGTAAGCCATAATCATCAAAATTATAACAAATAAAGGCTTGAAATATCTCACTTTTCATGTAATGAGTCTATATAATATATTAGTTTCACCTGTTAAGTTGAATTCTTGAAATAAATCAACTTTTTGATGATATTCAAATTTTATGACCAGCACCTGTATATATAAATGTCAAAATGTTATGACATTTGCTGAAAAAAAACAAAAATACTTTTGGAACTTTATTTTTAAAAGTTGCAAGGAAAAATGGTATTTAATAGATTGATATCACCATAGTTATTTGATTACATCAATAACTGCTAAAAAGTTTTTGTATTACAAGTTTTCTGAAATATTTAAATATGAAATTAAATAGCCATAATTGTATACATTTACACAGCAGAAATCTGAACGATTGATAACAACTGAACAGTTTGATTTTGTTGACATATTAGAGTTAAAGGTTTTTACTGAGGAAATTTTGGATTTCTCTTTTTATCTCTTCATAAATCAGAAAATACTGTCAACAGCCAGAAAAAATAATAATTTTACAATGTTTTTAGGGATTGAACTGTTATAAAAATCAGAGAAATTATATATTAACAAACCCTTCTATTAAAACCTTAAGAATATAGATGGGAATAAAACTGTAAATTTTGGTGCATGCAAGTGTTGCTGAAGTGGAGGAAAAACTCGCAGACTATATGTATTATAATTTAAATCTAGACGCAAATAGAGAAAATTTTATTTTTTTCTAGTCTGAAACACATTATGAAAAGCCAAATATCTGAAAATGGACCAGTGCACGGAAACACAGCGTTTGTGCCTGTAGTGTCTCGCTTTTGTGTAATGTTTATTAGTAAATTAATGAGTTATTCAAAAGTGTTGACAAATAGTATTCACATATTGCATATTCTTACTTTCTAAATGTCATAATCATTTAACAAACAAGTATTCATTACTTCAATTACATTACATTAAATTACTTAATTGTTTAAATTAATAATACATTTTTAGCTAACTGTGATTTTGTATATGTACATTTCTGAAATACAGAACTTAGACAGTTTCCTCTGATAACAGATCACTCTAAATTGTAATATGGACTTTGAAAAGCGCTATACAAATAAACGTGAATTGAATGAATGATTGATCACTAACCGGGATGAAGGCTGTAGGTTGTGACGTTGGTTCCCTCCAGTTTCTTGGCCAGTTGATGTGTGAAGAGCACATTACAGAGCTTGCTGGCAGTGTAAGCCCTGAATATATCCGCGTCGGATGATCCTAGAGTGAGCCTCTTGTGTGTGTTGATGCAGTCGAAGTCGACAGTGCCCAGATCGTGACCACAGGACGACACGTTGACCACCCGGCTCGGCGCACACTCCTGGAGACGCTCCAGCAGGAGATTGGTCAGCAGGAACGGGCCGATGTGATTGACACCCAGGATCATCCCGAGGCCATCTTCAGTGCGTCCTGGAGAGGCCAGTGCTGGACAACACACACACACACACACACAACAGGTGTCATTCATGATGTCGGTGAGCAAAAGTTTGGAACAAAAGACTCTCTTCTGCTCATTTATGTGATCAAAAATACAGTAAAACCGGTGAAATATTATTAAAATTTAAAATAGCAGTTTTATGTGAACATATTTTAAACTGTAATTTATTCCTGTGATCAAATCTGAATTGTCAGCATCATTACTCCAGTCTTCAGTGTCACATGATCCTTCAGAAATCATTCTAATATGATGATTTGATGCTCAAGAAACATTTATGATTATTATCAGTGCTGAAAAGACAATTAATAAAAAGGTATTAAATTAATCAAATTGAAAGTAAACTTTAATAAAAATTAAGGGTAACACTTTATTTTACAGTGTCCTTGTTACACATTACATGTAGTTAGTAATAACTATACATTATGCATAATTACATGCAACTAACCCTAAACCAAATCCTAATCCTCTCCGGTAACACTTTATTTTACAGTCTCCTTGTTACATTTGTTACATGTACTTGCCATAGTATTAACAGTAAATTATGCATAATTACATGCAATTAACCCTCAACCAAACCCTAACCCTATAGTAAGTACATGTAGTTTATTAATATTACTCAGTACTTAAATAGCCTATATAGTTACACTGTAACAATGACACCTTAAAATAAAGTGTAACCAAATTAAGCAGCATATTAGAATTATTTCGAAGGATCATGTGACAGTGAAGTTTTATACTTGGGTTTAAGACTGAATTCTGTTTGTGTTTGTGTCCAGATATTTCACCGGCGTTATTGATGAGCAGGTCCAGTCTGCGCTCCGCCTTCAGGAAGTTCTCCGCAAAAAGGCTGATCGATTTCTGACTCGCAAGATCCAGTTGCATGAAGATCACATTCTCATTTCCAGTTTCCTATGAGGAAAGTATTATAATGTTCTATCATTTACACTGTTTGTGCAATAGATAGTAAGTAAAGTAGTGTAAAAAAAAATTATCATTCATAAAAATAATTACTAATAGATTATTGTATTTAATTAGCCTGGATGCCAGCCGTATTTAATGTATTTGTAATGCAATTTTTCTGAAATATTTAAATATGCAATGGGCATAATTCACATTTACACAGCAGAAATCTGAACGATTGATAACAACTGAACAGTTTGATTTTGTTGACATATTAGAGTTAAAGGTTTTTACTGAGAGAATTTTGGATTTCTCTTTTTATCTCTTCATAAATCAGAAAACACTGTCAACAGCCAGAATTTTTTTTATTTTACAATGTTTTTTAGGATTGAACTGTTATAAAACATCAGAGAAATGATATATTAACAAACCCTTCTATTAAAACCTTCAGAATATAGATGGGAATAAAACTGTAAATTTTGGTGCGTGCAAGTGTTGCTGAAGTGGAGGAAAAACTCGCAGACTATATGTATTATAATTAAAATCTAGACTCAAATAGAGAATATTTTTTTCTTTCTAGTCTAAAACACATTATGAAAAGCCAAATATCTGGAAATCGACTGTAGTGTCTTGCCTTTAATGTTTATTAGTAAATTAATGAGTTATTTTAAAGTGTTGACAAATAGTATTCATATATTGCACAAGTGTTACAACGCAAAAAAAAAAAAATCAACAAAAAGTATTAAAACAATTTGAAAGTTTTTAGACTCAGTAAATTTTAGTCCAATGCAATAACATTAACTGGTCAAAATGACTTGAACACAATTTAGGGATACTTATGACACAAGAATTGTTTTGAGATTCATTATACTTGTTTTACTGTTCAAGGTTCGCATAGAGGCTCTAATGTGACAACATGCCCCACTATTGGGTCAATACGAACACATGTAAACCTTCCCTGTGACAACATGCCCCGCTATAGAGTCAATACGAACACATAGGCTATAAACCTTCCCTGGCTGTGACAACATGCCCCACTATAGGGTCAATACGGACACATATAAACCTTCCCTGGCTGTGACAACATGCCCCGCTATAGGGTCAATACGGACACATATAAACCTTCCCTGTGACAACATGCCCCGCTATAGGGTCAATACGGACACATATAGACCTTCCCTGTGACAACATGCCCCACTATAGGGTCAATACGGACACATATAGACCTTCCCTGTGACAACATGCCCCACTATAGGGTCAATACGGACACATATAGACCTTCCCTGGCTGTGACAACATGCCCCACTATAGGGTCAATACGAACACATATAGACCTTCCCTGTGACAACATGCCCCACTATAGGGTCAATACGGACACATATAGACCTTCCCTGGCTGTGACAACATGCCCCACTATAGGGTCAATACGAACACATATAGACCTTCCCTGTGACAACATGCCCCACTATTGGGTCAATACGAACACATGTAAACCTTCCCTGTGACAACATGCCCCGCTATAGGGTCAATACGAACACATAGGCTATAAACCTTCCCTGGCTGTGACAACATGCCCCACTATAGGGTCAATACGGACACATATAAACCTTCCCTGGCTGTGACAACATGCCCCGCTATAGGGTCAATACGGACACATATAAACCTTCCCTGTGACAACATGCCCCGCTATAGGGTCAATACGGACACATATAGACCTTCCCTGTGACAACATGCCCCACTATAGGGTCAATACGGACACATATAGACCTTCCCTGTGACAACATGCCCCACTATAGGGTCAATACGGACACATATAGACCTTCCCTGGCTGTGACAACATGCCCCACTATAGGGTCAATACGAACACATATAGACCTTCCCTGTGACAACATGCCCCACTATAGGGTCAATACGGACACATATAGACCTTCCCTGGCTGTGACAACATGCCCCACTATAGGGTCAATACGGACACATATAGACCTTCCCTGGCTGTGACAACATGCCCCACTATAGGGTCAATACGGACACATATAGACCTTCCCTGTGACAACATGCCCCACTATAGGGTCAATACGAACACACAGG
>JAJAQA010000011.1:39589372-39751872 GCA_021464565.1 Rutilus rutilus | reverse complement strand
GTGAAAATCCCAGTAACTGAGCAGATTGTGAAATACTCAGACCGGCCCGTCTGGCACCAACAACCATGCCACGCTCAAAATTGCTTAAATCACCTTTCTTTCCCATTCTGACATTCAGTTTGGAGTTCAGGAGATTGTCTTGACCAGGACCACACCCCTAAATGCATTGAAGCAACTGCCATGTGATTGGTTGATTAGATAATCAATTGCAAAAGATTGCATTAATGAGAAATTGAACAGGTGTTCCTAATAATCCTTTAAGTGAGTATATATATATATATATATATATGTATAGCCAGCAAACACAGAACGTTCCATGGTTCCCCTTTGGTTATTTTATTAATAACCAAATTTTGCCACATATTGGTCCAACGCCGGTTCGCCAATACACGGGGAAGGTATCACGTGTTCTGTCCTCACTCATGCAAAGTATTGGTTGGCTAAATTTACAATACATTTAGTTATGTATTCTCTTGTTATTTCATCTGACTCCATAAATGAAAAGGTTTTAATGATATCTGTGGATCAATAATCATGAGTGAATGTTTGACTATTCCGTTTAACTCTTCAATGAAAATAATGTCAAAGTCAGTTAGAATAATCAAATGTAACAATTTATTATGTCAGGTAAATGTATCATGCCGATTTCATAATCAATTCAAAGATAATCGATACAAAACATCAAATGCTCTGGAATAAAGAGAAGATGCAAACCCAACTTTAGGAAAGATCTCTCTCTCAGCCTCACGGGCCAATCAGAAGTACAGAAAGGGCCCCGATCTCCCTGCTGAATTTCATTAAATAGCCAGACCTCTTTCACATGGAAACATGTGCTAACAAAAGAAATTTGCATTCAGAGGTAGCACCTCTGGGTGTGGGGAGACCATTTGTCTCTCTTGACTAGAGGCCAACCCCTCCTAGTTATCCATAAACCTTCAAAAACCTTATTACCTTTTGTTTTACTTATTTCGAAATAGGACATTTGTACCAGTCGCACTGTGACATTTTAAATGATACCAAACATGAAAATACTCTGTGATAGTCTTTCACATTAAACTATACATTTTCTTGGGTGTTCTTCAGGTGATCATCTGAGCATGAGAGAGAGGGGGTGAGGGGGCGAGGGAAAGAGATGTGTAGATTCGGATGACTCGGAGGTGAGAGATCTCCAGAGAGGTCCTTTTGTCCTCTCAGGGTCTGGTCACCCCCCAAAACAGACTGTCTGGAATTTCCTAATTTATCAATTCTTACACCAGGATGTTCCCTACAGGTTATTTTTAAGGTTTACTTTTATAATAGGCCTATGTTATTATGCAAAAAAATATAATTTTTCAAAAAATATATATTTTGCATATACAGTTTATTAAAACCTGGATTAGATCGCGTTAAAATGCATTATAATTTTCAGATAAATCCAATTTTACAGCTAGGTTACGCGTAGTATGAAAAGCATACAAATCTTTACGCGCGACCCTGATCTGATTCTGCGCGCGCTTCTCCAGCACGCGCTTACCTCAGTCTTCAACAGAAAGCCGCGCGCATTTCGTTTTGCTGACTAACATTAGTTTATCGAGTTTAAATCTATCGACTTTAGTTATAATCAAAGAAAGTAGCAGTGAGGGATATTGTTAAATATTATCTGGATATGCATTTGTCTGATCATACATTCATATTTACAGATGGTTCGAGGGATCCAAAGACAGGACACGCTGGGTCAGCAGTATATATGCCAAAGAATGGGGTAATATGTCAGGAAAGACTTACAGATAATTTATCAGCATACACAACAGAGCTGGCTGCAATTTTGTTGGCCTTGGAATGGGTAGAGGGAAATGATTTAAATAACTCAGTGATTATATCTGATAGTTATTTAGCTTTAGAAAGCATGAAATCTGGGAAATCTATAAGAAATGATATAATTCATAAAATTCGTATGTACAAGTAACATGCAAAGGATTTAAAATCATGTTTCTTTGGGTACCTGCACATGTTGGAGCGGAAATGAAGAGGTTGATAAACTTGCAAAACAAACACTGAAACACAATAGAATATTACAAGTTCCATATAGCAAATCTGAAGCTAAAATGTTCATTAAAACATATATGCAAGATCAACATGGCAGGAGTATTGGGTGGATCGTGACAAAGGGAGACATTTATATAATATACAACCAGAAGTGGATGTAGGAAGGACAGAGTGTAGGAGTAGAAGAGAGGAAAGTATAATTACACGGTTAAGAACAGGACACACAGGGCTCGATTCTTCATTGAAGATAATAGGGAAACATCCAACAGGGAAATGCCAACATTGTAGTCATTTAGATATTTTACAACATTGTAAAAAGGTACAGCCAAGAAAGAAATCAGCTTTTTCAGTCTCTCAGAATGGTCAATCAGAATAATTTTACAATGCAAGGTTTATTAGGGAAAACATCCAGTAATATTTATCTCTTTGTTATTAAGTTTCTGAGAGACACAAATTTAGCTAAAAGGATTTAATTGGGTTTTTTGGTTTCTTTGTTTTTGTTAGTTAAGTTCCAATATGATTCACAGTCCAGTTGGTGGAGAGGCTAAGGCAATAATCAAAAAAGAAATGATGAAAACAAATGGCAGGACAGGTGGGATGTGGATAAAAGTGGAAGGAAATATTACAGATTGCAAAAATCTATTAATGCACAGGGGGTGAATAGAAGTAACAGAAGAGAGGAGAGTGTTTTAACCAGGCTACGGTTTGATCACACAGGATTAAATAAAACATTGTTTTTAATGGGTAAAAGTCAATCTGATGAATGTATAGAATGTAGGTCCAAGGAAGATGTTGAACACGTATTATTGCATTGTAAGAAATATAGGGATGAGAGGATGAGACTAAATCAAAAGATAAGTCAGGTAGGAAGAAAGTGGAATATTGAAGGTTTGTTAGGCACAACAGGAGATGGGGTAAAGGATGCACAGAAAGCAGTTGTACAATATTTGAAAAATATAGGAATATATAATAGGATTTAGGTAGTATATACATTTTTTATTTTTTTTTATTTGATGATATAGTCATGATAATATTTTCTCATGTTACATGATATACACGGTATGCACCTTTATAGTCATGGTTGCAATCTGCCATAAAACGAAAAGAAGAAGAAGAAGAAGTCCAGTCGGTGGCGGTAATGCACCGTTAAGTTGGTTTGCCAACCGCCATAAAAAAAAGTAAACAAAAGAAGAAGAAGATTACACATTAGGATCACTACCGTGACGCATTACATAAACACACTAAATAATCTTTTAGTGTACGTATTTGTATCGTTACTGTCTACTGTACGCCAGCATGAGGGACAGGGCCTGCAAAGTTGTGGTGAGTTTTGCAGGGAGGTTGGTAACGTTAGTTAGCATTATCGTTCACTTTAGCTAGGCTACTGTAGCCTTCATATGGTATGAGTCATATCAAGCATTTTATGATGCAACTGTCAAAACAATATTTAGCCTAGGCATACCTCTTCGTGCATTTACTTAACATTTGTGTAATAATTCACGGCAAGTTAATAAACTGAAGGTGGTCCAAGAGCAGACCATGCACTGGTCCATGCATCAGACCGCTGGCGTGGTGCACTTTCTGGTTTGCTGACCATCACTTTTTAATTTTCACTTGTTGTTAACCGCTTTCACACACGCACACAATATAAAATACACGTCAAAGGGTGTTTGGATCCAATGGGAATCAAGGAATGTTTTATTTTCACTTTTGAGTTGACTTGACAACACTAACACACTTATTTGTGGAGGTTGAAGTCTTCTGATTCAGTGTACTGTTAAGAATGATTGGGCAACATTGGACGCCACAATGTCATTTTACAGTAAGTACAGTGCAGACCTAATGAATAACGTGTGTTTTATTATCAAATTATGTTGTTGAGAAGTTTGCATGGACTTGTGGATATTGTTATTGACTTACATGGGCAAGTACAGGGTGTAACATTGGCATTGCAGTGGAGAGAGTCTGTCATGAACTGATGCACCAATATCTGTATCCAAATTCTGTCTGATAAGCTGATAAATATAGCTTGATATTCACATAACATGTTAAAAACGGGTTTCTTTAACAAATAGAGCTCATAATCTAATGCTTTCCATTTATGACGATGGCAAAAAAATCTAAATATAGGCAGAAACAGTTAAATATCCAATACAAGTGAGCTAAAAATCACTAACATCAGCTGATATGAGACCAATATTTCATCATGCTTCCCTAGTTATGATTGAGTTATGGTTTTGTGTGGTTTAATAGATTGTGTTTTAACATTGTTGCGTCATAATTGTGTTTCTCATGTTAGCATGCAGTGAAATGCATGTTGTTGTTGTTCCATGCCTGTGTTCACTCTTATGTCTATCATGGCCCATAAAAGCTCAAAGGTCTAAGCGACAAACGGATGATTTTAATGAGTGGGTTTTCATTGTGATTAACTATAAACCTTTTTATGAGCTCAAATCGGTTAATCTGTAACTTTTGATTTGCACATTCTAGCATCAAGCAGTTTTGATGTCTGTCAACATGCATGATCAATATTACAGGTTTAGCCACATGCACTCGTTCTTAGAAAATCTCTCTCTCTCTCTCTCTCTCTCTCTCTCTCTCTCTCTCTCTCTCTCTCTCTCTCTCTCTCTCTCTCTCTCTCTCTCTCACTCTCACACACACAAGCACACAGGCACTTCAGCGTCCTCTGTTTGTGTCATTCAGCTAGGATTTGAAACTGTATCTGGTTTTTATCTCTGCACTCATTTCACATTTTACTTGTTCAGATTTAAAGATTATCAGATGTTCACACTTTAACCAGGTGTTGATTCTCTAATGTTGAACTGACCAATAAATGACACCATTTTGACGAGTGTCTTAAAAACAGGACTTATCGACACTAATTCAACCAAATTACTGTTTTACCTAAGGCGAGACACTACAGGTGAATAGGGTATTTTTTTTAACTAGCAGATATCACCATGAAACTTTCCCAGTTGATTACCTACATTAAGATGAGAAAAAAATGTATTACAAGTTTTCTGTAATTTAATGTTTAAATATGCAAATTAGGCACTATCTAATTAAATATGCACTCATTTGCATAGATTTTAAAAAACGAAATCTGAGTATTGGATAAAGCCAGGTTAAAAATGATTTTTTCATTGTGTTCACATATTAGATGGGGGAAAAAATTACAGAGGGATTTATGGATATCTACTTTTGTTATCCTGTAAATCAGAAAATACTGTCCATAGCCTTAAAATGATTTTCGCCATGTTTTTTGGAATAAAATGTTATATAAATCAGGCTAGGAATAATATATTTACAAATCCCTCTGTAAATGTCTTCATAATATAACTAGGTACAAGACTGGAAAGTTTGGTGTATGTAGAGGTGCTACTGAAGTGGAGATTTCGGACTTCGATTATGAGAGAAAAGTCATTTTGAGAAAACGGGCTTTAAAGATTTATCATCAGCCAATGAGATTGCGCATTCAGCCCTTTTACTTTCACGATTGGTTGCTGATAAAAAGGAAATGACCATATTTGGATCCGACAGCACTGTGCAGGAGAGAGAGAGCTTTCCAGCGGTGTGTGTGATGACGGTGTGCAGACAGAGATCGCGGATCGGCAGGATGATTTACAACGACAACTTTTGTTGAATTTATGCGAATTCTACAGACGCAAACAGACAAAGTGTAGTAAAATAAAGACCTAAATGTGTATTTCGGACTTTTTTTCATCACAAGTCTGAAAGAAGACGTGTTATTGAAGACACATATCCAAAAAATCTCAAAATTGACCAGTAAAAAAAAAAAAGGTCTCGCCTTAAAGGGATAGTTCACACAAAAATGCAAATTCTGTTATCATTTACTCACCATTAAGTTGTTCCAAAGCTGAATGCGTTTCGTTCTTCTATTGAACACAAAAGAAGATATTTTGAAGAATGTTGGGAATCAAACAGTTGTTGGACCCCATTGACTTCTATAGTAGGAAAACAAATACTGTGGAAGTCAATGAGGACCAGAAACCATTTGGTTACCGACATTCTTCAAAATATCTTCCTTTGTGTTCAGCAGAAGAAAGAAACTACATGAGGGAAAGTAAATGATGACAGAATTTAAATATTTGGGTGAACTATCCAATCGCTGTTCAAGTCAGTGTTAAAAGTCATGCTTTTTAAAGAAAGAATC
Source organism: Rutilus rutilus (assembly GCA_021464565.1). Taxonomy (NCBI): domain Eukaryota; kingdom Metazoa; phylum Chordata; class Actinopteri; order Cypriniformes; family Leuciscidae; genus Rutilus; species Rutilus rutilus. The sequence goes on along the minus strand of JAJAQA010000011.1, from coordinate 39,745,673 downwards.
TTAAAACACTTGTGAATTGCTTGATGCATATTTATTTTATTTTAGTAAAAAAAAAAACCGACCCGATCAGCCTGAAGGGGTTGTACTCGCTATAACCGCCTCGCTCTACATTATCCATTACTTACATGCGACTAAACCGAATCCTAATCCTACCCTAACCCTATAGTAAGTACATGTAGTTAATTAATATTTCTCAGTACTTAAATAGCCTATATAGTTACACTGTAACAATGACACCTTAAAATAAAGTGTAACCAAATAAAGCAGCATATTTTAATATTTCGAAGGATCATGTGACTGAAGATTTGTCAAAGTTTTATACTTGGGTTTAAGACTGAATTCTGTTTGTGTTTGTGTCCAGATATTTCACCGGCGTTATTGATGAGCAGGTCCGGTCTGCGCTCGGCCTTCAGGAAGTTCTCCGCAAAAAAGGAGATCGATTTCTGACTCGCAAGATCCAGTTGCATGAAGATCACATTCTCATTTCCAGTTTCCTATGAGGAAGGTATTATAATGTTCTATCATTTACAATGATTGTGCAATAGATATAAGTAAAGCAGTGTGAAAATGTATCATTCATAAAAATGATTACTAATAGATATCAACTTTTTAGCAGTTATTAATGTATTTGTATTGCAAGTTTTCTGAAATATGAGCACAGTTCACATTTACACAGCAGAAATCTGAACGATTGATAACAACTGAACAGTTTGATTTTGTTGACATAGCAAGTGCTCTGAAGTGGAGAAAAAACTCGCAGACTAGATGTATTATAATTTAAAGACGCAAATAGAGAAAATTTTACATTTTGAAAAGCCAAATATCTGAAAACTGACCTGTGCACGGAAAAACATTGGTTTTGGTATTGCACAAGTTACAATGTGGTATAAAAAAAGTATAAAAAGTACATTTTAGTCCAGTGCAGTGACAGTAACTGGCATTTTTGGGTGCAGGAAAATCTATATCAATCATGAAATCTCTTTAATTTCACAGTTAAACGGAGATTGTTGCTGAATTCTCCTGCAGACTCAGACTCCATCTCGTCTCCTATTCAGTAGATTTGCAAAGTCAGAGATCTCAATCTCAAACACTTCCCATCAAACTCTTCCGGTGCCTAATGACCCGAGCTGCTCTCCACACTGTGCTTTTCCTGAATATCCACATGTCTGATGTCATCTCGCCCGAGGGATGAACATCTACGCAGTTGAACAACCTCTGAGGAATCATGCAGACTAAACATCTGCACACAAGTGTGTTTCACCTACCGGTCACAATGACGGTCTTCCCGTATAGTTTGGCAGTGCCTGTGAAGGTCTTCCTCTGGACAAAAATCCTATGACAAATAAAATATACAGCTATTAAAGAAACCACAATACCCAGAAAGAGAATCATTGTTGCAGTCGTGAGACTCTGACACCCGTTTTAAACACTGCCTGATGCTCTGGAACGTGTGTGTTATATTATGACATCCGGGTGATAGACAACATCTTCTACAACTCAATAAAGCTGAAGAATCAGTGCAAAGTCACTGTGTTTCAGGACTGGATTCCATAAAGATTATAACTTTATAAATGACTGTAATGTAGTGAAATATCTTACATTTACTCTTTGTTTTGTTAGTGCTGTTTGCCAAGGCAAGCTTATGCAAAGCAAATACCTACAAGCTGTTTTTCAAAATGAACGCAACACTGTTTTTATTTCCTTTAAAGTGTTTGATAAAGCCTCAACTTTGTAAAACAGTAAGAATAATTTCTGATATATTTGTCAGTGAACTCGATCAGCTGTAAATGTGTGTAATTTTAGATTTGTTTGAAATAAAGCTCTCCAACATTCATTTTTTCCCTTTCTAATAATGACTGTGATAGAAATATTTTATGTAATGGGTATTTTCAACATTAAATGTACAGAGAAACGCAGACTCTAAGGATGCTCAGGTCAAAGGCCATACATACTGAACCAAAGAGTGCTTAACACAGTGGAACTAACAGTCACATGACTAGCTCAGATCATTACAGACCAGTGCCACTCACCAGAACACATCACAGTGAAGAAGACTTGAGTGACATTGATTTTTACTCAACTGTATGAGATAAATGTACATGTATCTTATTCAGGAGACTCACTTGGTTGTTTTGGCCAGTGATCTCCCGGCCGTGAATAAAACTTCATTTTTATGACAAAACTTTGTATTCATATTAAGAATTTCCACGACTGCAGACTCGGAGCCTGCTGCATCTACAGTCCCGCACCCAGAGTCCCGCATTCTCAGACCCCTCGTTTTTCGAGACGCGCCTCCTATCAAATTAGATCGGATAAACATGTGAAGAACGTCAGTATCGTCCATTTTATTTAGCGAATCATACCTCATTCGGTTTCTTATTTAATCAAACTATCAATACACCAACATATTAATAGTCCATTTAATATTTGTAAAGTAGTTAGTAACAAAATTTGAGCCGTTTAATGTATGTTTTTTTTTTTCCAGAATTTTTTTTTTTGATAGCTAACGTTAGCCTTTAACCTTGGACTTTTTGTAGACAAGCCATAGTGAAAATTTGATTAAAATTAGTTGACATTAAAGTAGACCAATTAAATACATTAAGTGTGTTAATATCAAAGAATGTCATCATTAATTATTTAATCAGATTTACCATTTTACCTTTTTTCCTAAAACTATAAGTTGAATTAATTAATGCCGGAGTAATTATTTTACTTTATATAATTTATGTAGACTACTTAAATTAGTTATTATAAAACGTAAGTATAAAAATGAATCAATATTAATTTAACTGATATGAAGTTGTTGCCAGCCATTTCATCCGTGGCCCTACTTGGGTATGCTTGTAATTTGCATTTGCAAAAAAATATTATTTATTATTACACAATATTTTTGACAATGGCATTCATCTTTTATTTTAGTGAAGTCGAAGAATTTGACAGAGCGATTGCAAAAAGAATGAAAAAAAGAACATTTGCCTACCAGAAATTATTTTACCTTATGCATACATTACATTTTACATTTATTCATTTAGCAGACGCTTTTATCCAAAGCGACTTATAAATGAAGAGTTTTTTTTTTTATGCAATTGAAGACGAAAAGTAAAGTCATTAACACAATTCTTTCCTTTTTTCTTTACTTTGTCCTGTTTACAGCAAGATGATGTTTAGGTGATCGTTAAATAAAGTACAGAATTGTTTATTATTGGTGTTTTGTCTATTCTTATTTGAGTTTTGCTTCGCATTCAAAATATCAAAAAACAGGTTTTGTAATGTTAGCATGGTATAATGGTAATTACCATAGGTTGAACTGAAAGAAAAATTGGAATTTGAATTAAAAAAAAAACGTAGCAATATAATATCACATAATATTTTTCAGAAGATAGTTCAGTCTGCAATTGCCACTTTATTTCTCACAATTGCGACTTCATATCTCACAATTGCGACTTTATTTCTCAGATTTGCGACTTTATTTCTCGCAATTCTGCCATCATATCTCACAATTCTGAGAAAGTCACAACTCTGACTTGATATATAGCAATTGAGAGAAAAAAAAGTCAGAATTGTGAGATAAAAAGTCGCAATTATTATAATTTATTCATTATTCAGTGGCAGAGTCAAGCTTCCAATTGTATCCCTTCCATCAGTAATTTTCTTTCAATTACACCCACGCTCAAAAAATAACTACTGGGTAATTTGTTAGTCAGAGAACACAATAAGTTTTTTTTTGGCACATGCATTAAGCAGGGAACACAAATATTTATTTGGATAACTTTAAATAAAACGAGACCGTATTGCATCCTATTGTTTTCAATGGCATTTGGATAAGGGTGTTATACGATTTTCCGAACAGCAGGAGGCGCTGTCTCGAAAAACGAGGGGTCTGAGAATGCGGGACTCTGGGTGCGGGACTGTAGATGCAGGCTCCGAGTCTGCAGCTTCATAATGTTGCGACAATGACGTTGCACGTGTCAGAGGGTTCCTCCAGGGTTCCTCCAGGTGTTAGCATTCATAGTGTTGAACAATTATCTCCATAAATCAGAGAGACACTTATGACTTTATTGTTTGGCCGGTCCAGTCATTCGTCATAAAAATACTGTGTGTATACACCCTTTCCAACACTGCATTCTATATGATATATGTGTGTGTGTGTGTGTGTGTGTGTGTGTGTGTGTGTGTGTGTGTGTGTGTGTGTGTGTGTGTGTGTGTGTGTGTTTATGTATGTAAATATTACCCAGCAAACACAGAACGTTCCATGGTTCCCATTTGGTTATTATTTTAATAATTTTTGGTTATTATTATCCCATTTGGTTATTATTTTAATTATTTTAATAACCAAATTTTGTCAACTAAGGGAACCTTCCCAGGACGTTCCCTGCAGGTTATTTTTAGGGTTTATTTTTAATAATAGGCCTATATGTTATTATGCTAAAATGTGTCATTAAAAAAAATATATAATAATATTTTGCAGATACAGGTTATTAAAATTAGGATGCTGGATTAGATCGCGTTAAAATGCATTATAATTTTCAGCGTTCATAGTTCATGAAGTCGTTCATATTTTGGGCGAACTTGAACGTACCGTAATACTGCCTGATGAACGTTACTGTGAACTCGTTCGTTCTGGTGTCTGTGAACGGCACGCTCTCTCAGTTTAACTTCGTTCTCCAGTCCGAAAACCCGGCTAAAACAAACAGACTTACATTTCTGTGCAAACTTTGAAAGGAAAAGAAAATCCGCACTTGTTGAACCTGCCTGGTATATTTTTCCAGAATTCCAGTATTCCTTTTTAGTATGTAGGCTACTGAAATGGAAAAGTGTTCAAATTGAAAAACATTTGCACCTTTAGGACTACTGTCCTGTTTTTCTTTTAATAATTTATCATTAAAAACGACCATTCAAGCAGCACGTTTTAATAATTGCTGTCATATGGGCAGTGGAAATATATATATAAAAAAAAAATCTTGAACTTTGGACCTGTGAACTTAGTTCAAAATTTTGAAGTATGAACTATGAACTGAACTAGTTCATTTTAAAATTTGTGAACTGAACTTTGAAATAGTTCATGTAGAAAGTGAACTTTGCCAACATTGACACGTAGTATGAAAAGCATAGCCTACAATTCTCTCCTGCGCGCCCCTGATCTGATTCTGCACGCGCTTCTCCAGCACGCGCTTACCTCAGTCTTCAATAGAAAGCCGCGCGCATTTCGTTTTTGCTGACTAACATTAGCAGGCCTGATAGCGCTCCGGCGCCACGCCGGATTTCCGGCGTACAGGCGTGTCTGCGAAAAAAAAAAAAGAATTTCAGTTTAGCGTTCGCGTGATCTGACAATTATCCCAAGATCTGAGAGGCGCTTTCACTAAACCACACCAGTAAGCCTACTTCAGCCAATCGGTAATAGGGTAGGGGCTGGTCTTGGGTTTTGGCCAATCAGATTGATACAGCAGTCACTCCACGTGCGAATTTGTTTGTTTTTCCCATACACTACGATTGTGTTTCCCACACTGGCAGCGCGAAACGTAGCCAAAGTCATGGAGTGCAACTTTATGAAGCCAGGGGAAGATTCCTAACTTGTCGATAAAGGCATAAAGAATAAATGGTCTTGGATAGAGGTGGTGGGTAGAGACGAAGTTTCTGCACTTTGTGCGCAAGGAAAATATTATATGGAACTAGCGGGAAAAAAGTGCTGCCACGGCGCGAGTTAGACCCTAGTCATCATCAAGCAGCTGTAGCTCGTGGCCTGATTTGAGGTCGCTTGCCAACAGGCCGTTCTCATATCGCGTCTTTTGCGCGCTCAAGTTCATTCAAATGTAGGCGCGCGGCGCGCGGTAATAAGCGCGCTCATAATTGAAGCGACGCGCTCGTTTTTTTCTAGGCGTTTTTCGGTGGTGGAGATCCATTAAACACTAAAACTTTTTTGTCATTGTGGAGAGCGCAGTGCATGGTTGCATAGCAGGGTAAATCTGACCTAATTTTACTATTAATAATAAAAGATAAGCTAAAGTGCATTGTAAATGTCAGTAATTTATATTTTTTGACTCATTCTTTTTATAAAAATAATTTAAAGTCTGAAATATGAGAGGTTTATCTTTTTATAAACTTTTTTTTTTTGTCAAAACTTTATTTGAACTTGTACATGTTAGTATATAACATGTTGCAAGACACTTTTAAAATCCGTCTATCATTAATGGTAGGCTATTATTTTAATGTTTATGTAAACAAAAAAGTGCATATTGATGCTTATTTGATTTGTTATTTGCTGGTTTTCGACATAAAACTTGGTGAATTGATTTCATTGTGTAGTATTAGTTCTTTTTGAACAGGATTCTGTGATAACTGTGATGATTTTTGTCACTATAATCATGAAATTAAAATGTTCATGCCATTTCATCTCTAGTTATGATCAACTGAAATCAACTAATTATGTGTTTTTTACAGTATAATATGCAAAGTACAATTTTCTATAATTTTTTTTATATCTGATTCTGTTCTTTTCTCTGACACGCGTTGTTGGGTCTGGAAGCTTACTAATGTGATTGCTTTATCTGTAAAATTAAATGAATGCTTTTTCAATTACTTCTAAAATGAATTCTTTGATTTGAATATTTTTTGGCAATAAATATATACCTAAATGTAGGTCTTAAATTTCAATCTTTATGGTCTTAAAATGTCTTAAAAAGGTCTTAAATTTGACTTACTGAAACCTGCTACTGTAATATAGGCTTGTATTGGGTTTGTTCATCTCATGTCTGAATGATGTCCATTTATATCCACAAAAGTCACAAGACTCTATAATTTAAGGGACTATTTATCAAAATGTTCTCCTAGGGGAGCACACCCCTGGATCCCGCTTGACAATTATGTTGATCAGGGCATATATCTTGGCTTAGGGGCCGCTTACCTCCCAAAGAAAAAATGATTTTTTTCTACTATCACACCTGCATTAGTTTATCGACCTCTTTATTGAATAATTGCTTATAATTAATAATTATACGAGAGTAGGCTAAATAGTGTGAATTCAGAGAGATTTGACACGTATAACTGAAGAGAATATGAAGTTAACCGAGAAGTTTTTGTTTACTGACCAAAAGAGTCCCGCTAATTCAGTGGTAAGAAATTAATGTAATGTTTCATAACGTTCATTGTTAACCATGTTAAAATGTCTATACATAGCCTACATACATGTTAACATATGTAACAACCTATTTTTATATATAAAAAAATGTATTGTGTCTTAAATCACATTTATGGCCAGACATCACTTCTTAACGTTAATTGTTAACCATTTTTTTTATGTCTGTGAATAAAAAATTATATATATATATAAACGTACTGTTGAATATATATCTGTAATCACATTTATGGCCAGACATCACTTCTGACAACTAAAGTATAAATACGTACACTAAAAGATTATTTAGTGTGTTTATGTAATGCCTCACGGGAGTGATCCTAATGTGTGATGTTACTGCGCATGCGTAGAATCTCGTTTGTTGCAGACGGCATGTGGGAGGAGCGACAGTCTCACGGAACTCTTTACGATTGACATTGGTCATAAAACGCAATGTATGCGACATTTATTTAATATTTATAAGTTAGCTTTCGTTATTGGGTGATAAAAAAAAAAAAATTATTATTAAAAAAAAAATTTAACCCTACATTTTTTACATATTTAACCGTAAACTGCGCGCTTCCTCCCTGCAAAAGAAACCACAAACCACCCCGTTATAAAAACGACCTGAATTTCAGTTTCTATTTCAGAAGGAAATTAAAGTATCTGACAACACACCTGTAAGTTCTTTACTTTATTCCCATTAATTGCATCTTTACCTTTCCTTTTTTACTGATCTTTAAAAAAAGTTCTGAATGTTTTGGAGTGTTTTTTAATGACGAATGGATTCAGATAACAAGACGTGACTGTGTGTAATCGCCACTAGAGAGGATCAGTGAAGAGTCTGTGTGTTGTTTTTGACATTTCTGAGACAGTCTAAGACTAAAACGTATCGTATTATAGAAGAAGAAGAGTAACATTAAACTTATTTCATAATGTGTCTTGGGGAATAAAGAGAAACTGCCTGACATACTTTCTGTTACTGTAATTTGTGACCTCAATTCAAGTGACAATGACTCAGCCAGCCTTCATTCATCAAGCTGTGACATGTCTGTATATCTTATGATAATGATATTTGTGCTCATTATGAATTCACAATCATCTAAATCTAGAAAGAAGCAAACAAGTTATCTCTTAGCATTTTAAGGGAACTTTACACACCTGTAGTTTTTTTAGGAAATGTCTTTGAAACCAGTTGGTTTAGTTTTTGACACAACAAAAACTCAAGTTTGACATAAACAGAATATATCATTATATATATTGTTGTGTAACCTAAAAATGTCCTTTCGATTTTAATGACAAAATCATGGCGGAAGGAAATAAAGCAGGATGTGAATTACTATGACACAACATTTACAGATAAACACTTACTGTAACTCAGTCATGCTGCATTTCATGGAATTGCAAGAATACAGAATGCTTAATGAATAATAGCTATTTTTTATTTTTATTTTATTGCTGGAAATGTGTTGCATTATTAATCAGTAGATCTGTTTCTGTGGTGTTCTTTTAGTGACCATGTCGGACGGAAAACCCAGGGGTGAAGACACTGTGGACGCCAGACAAGGGAACGCACAAGAGTATGTGTTTGATTTTGATGGAAATTGTTTCATTACAAACATATAATTACAAGAAACCGCAGATGGATATGTAGGTCAGAATTAGAACGACCCATTGTTGATTGAGGAATCACTGAGAAGATCATCCAAAATGTTAAAGTCCCCCTTAGTCCAGTCATTTTATCCCTTAAAACTCATCTTTGATCACTAATTTAAATTCTTCATGCATTAAAATATCTTGAATGTAACTCGACACCCTTGCCTCATTTAGTATGCGCGGTTGTATGAATATGCAAATGAGCCCCGCCTCCACTCACTCACTCAGCTCAGAGATCCACTGGTTGACGATCACACGTTGATCTGATTGGTTACAAGGTAGTTTGTGACGTCAGAAACACCAGCGATTTCAAAGCGTGTTTTTGAGACTGTCTTTGGTTCACTGCAGTTTTAAGGAGGAAATACTCAGCAATGGTGTTGACTTATGAACTTACACATGCTTTGTGTTAAAGCGTATTAAAAACACCACATAGACACATAAACAACATTAAAAACTCGGATTTTCACCACAGGGGGACTTTTTATTGTATGATCAATCATTTGAATAGTGCGTAACCACAAAAGGCCAGCAAAACAGGAACAAAAGTTGACTCCAAAAATTACTGGAGGAAATGAAGTTGAAACCATCCATAGAACTGCAAAACAGGTTTGTCAGTTTTTAAGCCACGAATATTAAGATCACCGCTCATAAGAAGAAAAACAAAAATATGTGAACAAACTGCGATCAAATGCTGCAGTATTTCAGTCAAGAGCGGGATATTCTAAAATGCTTAAACACTTAACCCATTTAATCCCAAATTTTTCCCAGACACAAAAATATCCAAATCATGTGTCATTAGTATCCCTTTGAAACAATCAGTCATAATTTTTTGAAATTTTCATGGAAAAGTGTGTGAAAAAGTGTTTTATGATCGGTCACAATTGTGACCGGTGGGATACTGTGTTGTATCAACCATTGTATTGATTTAATATAGGTCTATTTGACCTATGCAGTGTGTTTGTGTGTGTTTTTGTGCGTGTGTGTGTGTGTGGTTTTTTTTGTGTGTTTTTTTGTGTGTTTGTGTGTGTGTGTGTGTGTGTGTGTTGAGATCAGACATCAGAGGAGACATGACCGTGTGTCTGTGTGTGTGTGTGTGTGTGTGTGTGTGTGTGTGTGTGTGTGTGTGTGTGTGTCTGTGTGTGTGTGTGTGTGTGTGTGTGTCTGTCTGTCTGTGTGTGTGTGTGTGTGTGTGTGTGTGTGTGTCTGTGTCTGTCTGTGTGTGTCTGTCTGTCTGTGTGTGTGTGTGTGTGTGTGTGTGTGTGTGTGTGGAGATCAGACGTGACCGTGTGTGTGTGTGTGTGTGTGTGTGTGTGTGTGTGTGTGTGTGTGTGTGTGTGTGTGTAAAATTAGGTAGAAAGTAAGGTAGAACAGTTAGCCTATGTGTATTAGTATGTAGATACAATGTGTTATCCCACCGGTCACTATTGTTGCCGTTGACATGTTTGTGAGTTCTATGACCACATTAAACAAAGCTGAGTAATTGCAAATGCATATATCAATACTAGACACCTTAAACATGATGTGTACCAAAAATCTATGTCCTATCTTTATGTTAACATACTTTACCACCCTTTTCTTTGGGAGCTTTCTTGCTGCCATCCTTTTCTCTTGGCGTAAACAGGAAGTAAACAGCTCTGGTCATGTGACAATTTACAGTAAACATGCGACACTGCACATATTTCATTGAGACCCTTTATTAATTCAATATCTGCTGGAAATGCATTGATAGATCATTAAGTAACATTTTTATAGCCTTAGAAATGAAACATTTTTTTACGGTCACTATTGTGACCGGTGGGATTAAATGTGTGCATAAAACAGTGATATTAAAAGATCAAATTCTGTATACTGTATTTAATATGCGTCATCAAAACGCTTAACAAGAAACGGTGTGTTTTGTTCATATTCTGGGTTCATCCGCTTGCCTGTTTACAGTATGCGTCATTAATAAGGTGTTTATTGAATTTGGTCTTTTAATATCACTGTCTTTCTACGTTATACTTAATACAAAACTGGTAAAAATGACTGGCGGTCAATGGAGAAAAGTCTTGTTTTGGGCGTTACTATTGGACCGTGACGTCACATGAAAACTGTGTGTTCTTACAGACTTAGTTAAAGTCTTGACTTTAGCAGAAGAGCTGCTGAGTGACTGGATTTAATAGAGGAAACTGTGAAAACGCCAGTAAAACAAATGATTATCAGTTTAAACTAAAGGTTGGACTCGATATAGTGTTTCTTACAACTTACCAAAGATCCAGTGATCATGGATATCGACATGCAGCAGGAATCGTGTTTCCTCACATTTATATGAGCCTGATTTCCACACCGGTGAAATACATAAAGCAAATTTGCCTGTGAACGCTTTATATAAATAAAATATAGGTCTAAATCCATGTGATCACTCGTATCAATGTTATATATCATCATATCGTCCAGCCATAAAACTTTAGTAGTTTTTGTCAGTGTTTATTTAAAAACATCCAATTATGCAGAATATTTAAGATGGTAAATATTTAATTGATGAGTTGTCAATACAATATATAACAATACAATATATATAGGTTATGATTTTACCCCTAAATTCAGCATATTGACACAAAATGAAAACTGTAAATCCTCCGTTCTCGGCCTGGATCCAGTTTTTTTTTCTTGTCAAATCTAGTTGAACAGTCGATCTATAAACTCTTTCCCATTTTAGATGTGCTTTGTGTGTTTTTCCAAGGCATTCACGCTCAAAATAAGTCTCCATTGACTGTGCATTGCGTGAAGCTGCCTCCATGACATTTCTGACATATAACAAAAAACAAAACCATGTCTAAAAGATGCTGTGTGACAAAGTGTGCAGCAAACAAGCTAAAAAAACCCAGAAATTACTTTTTATAAGCTGTCGACCCCAAAAAACGAGCGTTTAAGGACACAAAAGTGGATTCAGGCAATTGAGACAGTGTCGTATTACTCTGAGAACTAACGTACGCCACTGAGGAGAATAGGATAGCTTAGCTTACAGAAATATAATATATAAAACTGACATTTGGATATTTGACTTACTAGTGATAAAATATTTACTGCACACATAGTGTAGTTTTAGTGCATACTGAGTGTAAGGATCCCACAATTTTTTCACTTTTGTGTCCTTAAACGCTCGTTTTTAGGGGTCGACAGCTTTTTTAGAAAACGTATTTTAGCTTGTTTGCTGCACACTTTGTCACACAGCAACTTTTAGACATGGTTTTCTTTTTTGTTATAGGTCATAAATGACAAGGAGGCAGCTTCTCACAATGCACAGTCAATGGAGACTGATTTGCCCGGTGTGGGCGTGGTTTTAGATTATGATGCGTGACGCTCTGTCTCTATTGGTGGATCTCGTGTGAGTGACAGGTTGCCCCGCCCTCCAGAAGTGTTTCACTCTAATTTATACGTCACAGTAGGGAACTTGTGAAGTTCATGAAAGTATCTGCTAGCTAACCACTTCCTGAAGTGACTGTCTATAATTTCCACTTTTGATTTTTTTTTTTTAGCCTAACTTATACATATATCTATTTGTAAAATTCTGTTTATAGTAATAGCCATCTGTATATTATGCTCACATTCTGTTTATAGTAACAGCCATCTGTATATATATTCATAGTACATATCTATCTGTAAAATTCTGTTTATAGTAACAGCCATCTGTATATATATTCAGTACATATCTATCTGTAAAAATTCTGTTTATAGTAATAGCCATCTGTATATTATATTCAGTACATATCTAGCTGTAAATTCTGCTCACAGTAATAGTTATCTGTGTATTATATTCATAGGACAATCTATCTGTAAATTTTTGTTTATAATAGTATTCAACTCTATATTTATTCAGTACATATCCATGTTCTGCACTTATGGAACCACTGTATATCCTGCACTTGCTGCTATTGCACTTCTGGTTAGACCTAAACTGCATTTCGTTGCCTTGTACCTGTACTTGCGTAATGACAATAAAGTTGAATCTAATCTAATCTAATCTAATTAGGAATGACTCATAAAAGTATTTGCTCTCGCAGGACTTCGTGTCTCACGGATGCCGGAGTCGATCAAACGGATGCCAAACCACGTTCTGATGCTTTCCAGTACAACATGAACTACGGCAGTCTGGGACAATGTGTGATCATCAACAACAAGAACTTCCACAGAAAAATAGGTAAGAGCTGGGAAGCACACAGACAGGTTTAAGGGTTTAGTTCAGGCGTTTGTTTGTCCTCATATTAATCTCTTTTAAACAGAAATGAAAGTTCGTTACGGGACAGATGTGGATGCAAAGAATGCGATGGCGACCTTCTCAGAGCTAGGCTTCAAAGTCAGTACTTGGAATGATCAAACTGTCTCAGAGATGAGGGATTTGTTAACTACAGGTATGTTTTGCATCACTGATTGATTAGAATAATTGAATGGCTCATAAACTCACGAAGTCTTCCATCCTCAGTGTCTCGGGAGGATCACAGTAAGTCGGCCATGTTTGTGTGTGTGTTGTTGAGTCATGGAGACGATGGGATGATTTATGGCACGGATGGAGCTATAGCACTGAAGACACTGTTTGAGCTCTTCAGAGGAGATCGCTGCCCTTCACTGGTGGGAAAACCCAAGCTTTTCTTCATTCAGGTGAGCGTCATGATAAGAGTGAGATGCGTTTCTTGCCGACAGTGTTATTTTTGGTATAATTGGTATTATAACGTGTCGTCTGAGGAAGAAGAAGCTAGACAATGTACACTGCCATTCAAAAGTTTGGGATCGGTAAGATTTTTAATGTTTTTAAAAGAAGTCTCTTCTGCTCACCAAGGCTGCATTTACTTTAGAATTAAAAAATATATATATTCTCAGCTAGTCAAAATACCATCTTATGTAGCTACGCACATACAATGAGCGCATTTACATTTACAGTTATTCATTTAGCAGACGATTTTATCCAAAGCGACTTACAAATGAGAACAATAGAAGCAGCTAAACTAACAGTAGGACAACAGTATGCAAGTGCTAATGACCCTTCTCAGTTTACAGTTTTTTTGGATTGCTTACACACTAAAATTAAAAGTAGTACACTATTAGCAAAACCTTACACTCAAGAAGCAAAACATCAGCCCATATTTGCACAACTATAAGCACATTGTCAACCTCACACTTGTTGCAAAACTCTACACACAGTGATTTGCAAAACACTAAACACACTTAACATACATTACACACAAAAATCTATCATTAAGTCACTTCCTTGCAATACCAAAGCACTAACTGTCAAATTACCGCACCGTCCAACCAATTGGTTCAACACAGTCATCAGGTGTGCAAACACTTGTTTGCTTAATTGTAGACACACCAATCAGGTGTATAAGCACTATAAAAAGCAGCAGTCATTCAAGAGTGCAAGTTTCTTACCAAGGTGACTTGCTAATGACAACATTGCCTGCGATGTTGATGAAATTCTCTGGCCAGATCCAGCTAGGCGAAGAGACAATGTGTAGGTTTTTTTTTTTTTTTTTTTTTTACAGTAAACTTCCAGTACAATACGTAAAGTGACATTTTGTTACAGTAGTATGAATCTCCATGTCAACATTTTGGGCGTGTTGAGAAATAAATGAGTTTCTTCACTATGCAACATTGGTCTTGTGTAGTGTTTGGTGAATTTACATTATATTTGTACTTTGTTGATGGTACCCATACACAAAAGAAATTTATTTGAAATATATTTTCAGAGTATTTTTTGGAATATATGCAAACATTTTAAATTGGCCCAATAAATATATTTCACACTTAACATCATATATTTTTTGTTATATTTCAGAATATATTTCAATGTACAATATTATTTTCTGTATGGGTCCCCAAAAGTGTCAAAAATAAATGTGGCATATATTCAAAATACATTGAAATATAACAAAAATATATGATGTTAAGTGTGAAATATATTTATTGGGGCAATTTCAAATATTTGCATACATTCCAAAATATACTCTGAAAATATATTTCAAACAAATTTCTTTTGTGTATGAGTAGCATACTCTAATCATAGGGAAGTAGAAGTGCTAAAAGTGTTTTAGGTTTATCACAGCAGAGTGTAACTCGTGAAAACAGAGTATAGTAATGTGAAACGTGTGTGTTTCATATGGTAACAAAGTGTGGTTTTTAAACAGAAGTGTATAGTTTTTACAAGAGTGTTTAATTATGCAAAGGATCTGTAGTGTTTTGCTAATTGGGTGTGTGGTTATGCTAATTGTGTGTAGTGTTTTGAAAACACGGGCCCTGTTTTGAAAATCGTGCTTAAGCAATCCAAAAAAACTGTAATCCAATGCAGTACATGTTAATTTTTATTTATTTTTTATAGAATAGAAGAGAAAGTGTTAGTATTACTGGATCAAGTGCTGTCGAAAAAGAAGCGTCTTCAGCCGTTTCTTGAAAATGGCTACGGACTCAGCAGCTCTGGTTGAGTTAGGCAGATCATTCCTCCAGCAGGGAACAGTCATGGTGAAGGTCCGAGAGAGAGATTTTGTGCCTCTGTGAGATGATGCACCACAAGACGTCGTTCGCTTGCAGAGCGCAAGTTTCTGGATGGCACATAAGTCTGAAGTAGTGAGTTTAAGTAAAAGGGAGCAGAGCCAGTGGTTGTTCTGAAGGCAAACGTCAGTGACTTGAATTTGATGCGAGCGGCAACTGGCAACCAGTGCAATTTTGTGAGGAAAGGAGTGACGTGTGCTCTCTTCGGCTCGTTGAAGACCACTCTAGCTGCGGCGTTCTGGATCAGTTGCAGAGGTTTGACTGTGCAAGCTGAAAGACCAGCCAGGAGAGCATTACAATAGTCCAATCTGGAAAGAACTAGCGCTTGGACAAGGAGTTGTGTAGCATGTTCTGATAGGAAGGGCCTGATCCTCCTAATGTTGTACAAGGCAAATCTGCAGGACCGGGCAGTTCTAGCAATGTGGTCTGTGCAGTTCAATTACTCATCAATTACCACTCCAAGGTTCCTGGCTGACCTTGATGGAGTTATGGATGACGAGTCTAGCTGAATGGTCAAGTTGTAATGAAGTGTTGGGTTGGCCGGGGCCACAAGTAGCTCTGTCTTCGCAAGGTTTAGTTGAAGGTGGTGGTCCTTCATCCAGCCAGAAATGTCTGTCTTTCAGGCTGAGATACGATCAGCTACCGTCGGATCGTCAGGCTGGAATGAGAGGTAGAGTTGTGTGTCATCAGCGTAGCAGTGATAGGAAAAGCCATGTTTCTGAATCACAGATCTTTGTGATGTCATGTAGATGGAGAAGAGAAGTGGTCCAAGCACTGAGCCCTGAGGCACTCCAGTAGCTAAATGTTGAGTCTTAGACACCTCACCCCTCCACGACATCCTAAAGGTCCTACCTGAGAGGTAAGACTTGAACCATTGGAGTGCGGTTCAATTACTGAGAGCAGGGCAGTCTCAGTTGAGTGTCCGCTTTTGAAACCAGACTGATTGTTGTCCAAGAGGTTGTTCTGTGTAAGGAAGGAAGAGATCTGGTTGAAAACAACTCGTTCAAGTGTTTTCGCGTTGAATGGAAGAAGAGATACCAGTCTGTAATTTTCCAGATGTGCTGGATTTAGAGTGGGTTTCTTAAGCAGTGGAGTTACCTGAGCCTGCTTAAATGATGTAGGAAAGGTACCAGTGTGAAGAGAGGTGTTTATGTTGTGCGTGAGTGCGGGTACAACTGAGGAAGAAATGGCTTGAAGTAGGTTAGTGGGAATAGGATCAAGCGGACAGGTGGTAGGTCGATTGGAAAGGAGGAGTTTGGAGACTTCTGCCTTTGAAAGTAGAGAGAAGGAGGGTAGAATGTGTGTGTTAGCTGGTAAAATGTGTGTGTCAGTTTGTGGATTGGAAACTGGCCGCTGATGGTGGTTGTTTTATTTATGAAGAATGTGGCAAAATCATCAGCTATTAGGGTTGATGAAAGAGGAGGAGGAGGAGGGTTGAGAAGAGAGGAGAAGGTTTTGAAAAGCATGCGAGAGTCAGAAGAATTGTTCATTTTGTTGTGATAGTAAGTCATTTTAGCAGTAGAGATATTAGCAGAGAAGGAAGAGAGGAGGGATTGATAAAGACCAAGGTCAGTAGGATCTTTCGATTTGTGCCACTTCCTCTCTGCACGACTGAGTTTAGAACGATGTTCACGGAGAACATCAGATAACCAGGAGGCAGAGGGTGTGGCGCGGACTGGCCTGGAGGAAAGGGGGCAGAAGTTGTCCAAGCAGGATGTTAAAGTGGAGAAAAGAGTATCATTTGCACTGTTAGTATCTAGTGTTGAGAGCTGATCAGGTGGAGGAAGTGTGGATGAGACCAGAGAGGATAGGCGAGAGGGTGAGAGTGAGCATAGGTTTCGCTGAAAGGTGACCTGTGGAGGAGTGTGTGTTGTGTCCTGAGGCAGGTTGAGGTTGAGAGTGAGGAGGAAGTGTATGGTCAGTGGAGCAGTAGCGTGTGTAAATAAGGTCCAATTGGTTAGCCGAGAGGGCAGCCGGTGTGGGCCAGTAGGCTGAGACCTGAATGACTAGAAATAGATGTAATGAAATCAGCTTTGTTTACAGAAGTTAATTGCTTCCAGAGACCAAAAGGAAAAGAGAATATAGTACTAGAAGACACCGGAAAGGTACGCAGGTTGTTAGGATTGGCCTGCCTCCGACGTGTGATATTTGATTTACGTATGTTAGTAATAGTAGGGATTTGAAAACTCATAGTGTAAAAGGGGTCACAAACAGAAAGATAAGATGAAAAGTTGTGTAGAAGAGAAAGGAAACAAGAAAATTAAATAAACAACAAGAAAATAATACTCAAGTGCCTTGTCGGTGGAGTCGCACAGGTAGAGTCGTTGGTCTTTACACTCTTCGGTCTTCACACGAGGGCTGCTGCGGTGCACTAGCCTATTTTATACACGCCTAATACCTTGTTGTTGAATACAGCAGGCCACACCCTACTATTTAGCTAAGCGAAACTCAAAAGTCACGACACCCAAACAAAACGTACCCCTATGCCTTTAGGTTCGGTGATAAAAATGCCATTCTGAACGCTTAGCGGACCAGGACTAAATGTTTTTTTGGTTTTTTTTTTGGTCCAGACCAAGTGGTTATGGTAAGGGACGGGACATTTCCCAAACACACTTGAAGCGCTCGACCAATCACAACACACTGATCCAGCCGACCAATCAGAGCACAGTGTTCTTTTCAGGAGGAGGGGCTTCATAGAGACAGGAACTAAACAGAGCGTTACTGACAGACTGGGAAGAGAGGAGCCGCAACAATGGAGAATATGAGGAAAATAATCAACATTCAAGCAGGAAAACCTGTTCTAGTAGAGCCTGAAACAACATCAAGACTCTGTAAAAAGATATAAAAGGTCCTCTTTAAAGTTCCCCTGTTGTCAATAATTTTATCTCTTACAACTCATCTTTGATCACCAAAATGAAAAAAAAATTCTTCATGTCTTAAAATATCTTGAATGTAACTCGACACCCTTGCCTCATTTAGAATATGCGGTTCTATGAATATGCAAATGAGCCCCGCCTCCACTCACTCAGCTCAGAGATCCACTGGTTGACGATCACACGTTGATCTGATTGGTTACAAGGTAGTTTGTGACGTCAGAAACACTAGCGATTTCAAAGCGTGTTTTTGAGACTGTCTTTGGTTCACTGCAGTTTTAAGGAGGAAATACTCAGCAATGGTGTCGACTTATGAATTTACACATGGTTTGTCTTAAAGCATATTAAAAACACCACATTAAAAGCTGTATTTTTACTTAAGAGTGTTGCTTTAGTTGCTCTTTCACAGATGTGTTGACCCTGTGTGTGTCTCCAGGCTTGTCGAGGCACAGATCTGGACCCTGGCATTGAAACAGACAGTGATAGTGACACGGAAACAAAGAGAATTCCAGTGGAGGCCGATTTTCTGTATGCGTACTCCGCGGCACCAGGTATCTAATGTCTCGCTCAGTGCAGTTTCCTCACAAAACCACATGCACTCGCCCTCAAACGTGTGTCTGTCTGTCTCTCCTCAGGGTATTACTCCTGGAGGAACGTCGCTCAGGGTTCCTGGTTCATCTCCTCGCTCTGTGAGATGCTGTCAAAATACGGCAAGCAACTGGAGATCATGCAGATCATGACACGTGTCAACCACAAGGTGGCGCTCGACTTCAAATCCTCAAACGATACGCCAGAGCTCAATCGCAAGAAACAGATACCTTGCATTGTGTCTATGCTGACCAAAGAACTCTACTTCCCTAAATAATTCATCTTTATTTTACTGATTAAGTTGCAATGGGATAAAAACACTTTTTAAAGCATTTTTATTGTATCTAGTCAAACCAACATTTATTCAGACACCTTCAACATTTCTCACATTATCACAGTTTATTTGCTATAGTTTAGAAAATGTTAATAAAATATGACAAGAACTCTGTTGATATTTGACTGGTTTTGTCCGTCCTTCTGTTAGACTGTCTCACACATGAATTATGTTGAATATCTGTCAGCTGTTAAATTTCTAATAATGACGTTGCACGTTTCGGTGTCAGAGGGTTCCTCCAGGGTTCCTCCAGTTCTTCCAGCATTCATAATGTTGAACAATTATCTCCATAAATCAGAGAGACACTTATGACTTTACTTTGTTGTTTGGCCACTCCAGTCATTCGTCATAAAATGTATACACCCTTTCCAACACTGCATCCTGTATATATATGTATATATATATATATATATATATATATATATATGTGTGTGTGTGTGTGTGTGTGTGTGTGTGTGTTTATTTATGTATGTAAATGTATACCCAGCAAACACAGAACATTCCATGGTTCCCATTTGGTTATTTTATTAATAACCAAAAATTTTCCACCAAAGGGAACCTTCCCACGAAGTTCCCTACAGGTTATTTTTAGGGTTTATTTTTATAACAAGCCTATGTTATTATGCTAAAATGTGTCATTTAAATATATATATATATATATATATATATATATATATATTGCAGATACAGTTTATTAAAACCTGGATTAGATCGCGTTAAAGTGCATTATATTTTTCAGATAAATCCAATTTTACAGCTAAAAATATTAAGCCAAGGTTACGCGTAGTATGAAAAGCATACAAATCTTTCCTGCGCGCCCCTGATCTGATTCTGCACGCGCTTCTCCAGCACGCGCTTACCTCAGTCTTCAACAGAAAGCGGCGCGCATTTCGTTTTGCTGACTAACATTAGTTTATCGACCTCTTTATTGAATAATTGCTTATAATTAATAATTATACGAGAGTAAATAGTGTGAATTCAGAGAGATTTGACACGTATAACTGAAGAGAATATGAAGTTAACCGAGAAGTTTTTGTTTACTGACCAAAAGAGTCCCGCTTATTCAGTGGTAAGAAATTAATGTAATGTTACATAACGTTCATTGTTAACCATTTTTTTAATGTCTGTGAATAAAAATTATATATAGCCTATATATATATATAAAACGTACTGTTGAATATATATCTTCAATCACATTTATGGCTGGACATCACTTCTGACAACTACAGTATAAGTACGTACACTAAAAGATTATTTAGTGTGTTTATGTAATGCCTCTCACGGTAGTAGTGATCCAAATGTGTGATGTTACTGCGCATGCGTAGAATCTCGTTTGTTGTAGACGGCATGTGGGAGGAGCGATAGTCTCACGGAACTCTTTACGATTGACATTGGTCATAAAACGCAACGTATGCGGCATTTATTTAATATTTATGATTTAGCTTTCGTTATTGGGTGAAAAAAAAAAAAAAAAAAAAAACCCATTGCTTAATTAATATTTAACCGTAAACTGCGCTCTTCCTCCCTGCAAAAGAAACCACAAACACCTCATTATAAAAACGACCTGAATTTCAGTTTCTATTTCAGAAGGAAATTAAAGTATCTGACAACACACCTGTAAGTTCTTTACTTTATTCCCATTAATTGCATCTTTACCTTTGCTTTTTTACTGATCTTTAAAAAAAAAGTTCTGAATGTTTTGGAGTGTTTTTTTTAATGACGAATGGATTCAGATAACAAGACGTGACTGTGTGTAATCGCCACTAAAGAGGATCAGTGAAGAGTCTGTGTGTTGTTTTTGACATTTCTGAGACAGTCTAAGACTAAAACGTATCGTATTATAGAAGAAGAAGAGTAACATTAAACTTATTTCATAATGTGTCTTGGGCAATAAAGAGACTGTGTGACATACTTTCTGTTACTGTAATTTGTGACCCCAATTCAAGTGACAATGACTCAGCCAGCCTTCATTCATCAAGCTGTGACATGTCTGTATATCTTATGATAATGATATTTGTGATCATTATGAATTCACGATCATCTAAATCTAGAAAGAAGCAAACAAGTTATCTCTTAGCATTTTAAGGGATCTTGACACACCTGTAGTTTTTTTAGGAAATGTCTTTGAAACCAGTTGGTTTAGTTTTTGACACAACAAAAACTCAAGTTTGACATAAACAGAATATATCATTATATATATTGTTGTGTAACCTAAAAATGTCCTTTCGATTTTAATGACAAAATCATGGCGGAAGGAAATAAAGCAGGATGTGAATTACTATGACACAACATTTACAGATAAACACTTACTGTAACTCATCCATGCTGCATTTCCTGGAATTGCAAGAATACAGAATGCTTAATGAATAATAGCTATTATTATTTTTTAAAAATTGCTGGAAAGTTGTTGCATTATTATTCAGTAGATCTGTTTCTTTTGTGTTCTTTTAGTGACCATGTCGGACGGAAAACCCAGGGGTGAAGACACTGTGGACGCCAGACAAGGGAACGCACAAGAGTATGTGTTTGATTTTGATGGAAATTGTTTCATTACAAACATATAATTACAAGAAACCGCAGATGGATATGTAGGTCAGAATTAGAACGACCCATTGTTGATTGAGGAATCACTGAGAAGATCATCCAAAATGTTAAAGTCCCCCTTAGTCCAGTCATTTTAAGCCAAAATGGGGGTGAAGTAGTGAACCTTGAACAAATTGCAACAGAAGCAAACTCAACTGATTTTGTATCCTCAATATGTCCTGAGCTCGTTTTTTGGGGTCGACAGCTTATAAAAAAACGTATTTCTGGGTTTTTTAGCTTGTTTGCTGCACACTTTGTCACACAGCAGCTTTTAGACATTATTTTGTTTTTTGTAATAAGTCATAAATGACAAGGAGGCAGCTTCACACAATGCACAGTCAATGGAGACTGTTAGACCCCCCCCCGGTGTGGGCGTGGTTTCAGATTATGATGCGTGATGCTCTGTCTCTATTGGTGGATCTCGTGTGAGTGACAGGTTGCCCCGCCCTCCAGAAGTGTTTCACTCTGATTTATACGTCACAATAGGGAAGAAAAGACGAGCACAATTTCCGTTTCGGAAATTTCATGAAAGTATCTGCTAGCTAACCACTTCCTGAAGTGACTGTCTATAATTTCCACTTTAATTAGGAATGACTCATAAAAGTATTTGCTCTCGCAGGACTCGGATTCTCACGGATGCCGGAGTCGATCAAACGGATGCCAAACCACGTTCTGATGCTTTCCAGTACAACATGAACTACGGCAGTCTGGGACAATGTGTGATCATCAACAACAAGAACTTCCACAGAAAAACAGGTAAGAGCTGGGAAGCACACAGACGAAACCCCGAAACACATTTTTTGAGATATGAACAGATATGAACAGGCTGCACATCACTGAAAACACTAAAAACACTTCAATACAACCAATAAATTGGTTATTTTTGCGTTTTTCTGAGCAATTTTTGTTCTTCCGGGTTGAAAGCAACGTCCGGGAATGTGAGGTAGAAGCGTGCCTTCGGAGCGTGTGATTGGCTGTCGGCTCGATTCTACGTCAGCTGACCCTCGAGCTAATCTCTGCATTTATTCATGAGAGAGAGCTTGTTCAATCCAATCACTGCGCTGTATTACGCATGAGGTCGCATTACAGCGGAGAATTGAAACAACATCGGCGCGCACATGAGATCGGCTTCTGCGTGAAACGCCACGATGAGTTCAACAACGCTCGCAACGCGGATCATATAGATCAAATAAAGACCAGATCGAGCGTGTTTCAAGTTTTTATGGTCATATTTCATTTACTCTAGTGCTCTAAACATGAACCAGCACCGTGTATGCGCACACATTTTTAATCACGTCTTGAAATGAAATATATGCGCAAATAAGGACAGTGATGCTGCAGCCGTACGTCTGACCATGAACACGATGGAATTATTCTGATACACAAAAGACAATTACGTAGACCTGAAAATTCAAAGAACAATGGACAAAAAAGTAACTGTGCCTTTATTCTTTCTGTGTTAAACTGTGTCATTTGATCAGAGACTGTAGTGCTCTTAAATGAAGCCTAATGAAAATATTATTAAACCTTTTAAATAGGGCTGGGTAAAAAATATCGATTTCTCGATTTTAATCGATTCTGATTTTTACGAACCGATATCGATTCTTAAATCCCAAGAATCGATTAGTCCTCCTGTTTTCAGCTGATGAATGAATGGAACATTGTAGCGCATCCCATCCAATAAATCACAATAATCTTTGTGCTTTGTTACTATTGATATGAAACAAAGTCTCAGATCTCAAATTACATCCATTTTATTACGCAATTCAAAAACATAAATAGCGTTTTGTTGCTGTGGCGTGAGATCGCTCTGGCTCAGCTCAGGAGAAGCACGTGATCTTCTCTTCCGCCTGAATAACACCAGTTACAGCACGAGATAAACATGAATGAGCTTCTGAAAGTGTGTTAAAGGTAGAGTACAACTTATCGAAGTCCGTATCATGTGACATGGAGTCGCTCAACCAGTGTTTCAACCGTGGAAAGACGTCAGTAAATCAGCTTGTAAACAATGTCATGTAACGTCACATTTACCTCAGAAAAACAACATCCAGTGGCCATAAACTCGTCAGTCAGCTAGAAAAATTAACTCTAGAGAGGAGCATTTTGCTAAATATATGCACCATATTACATTTTCATTATAATTTTTAATGGTCTTCAATATTTAATGCATGTTTGAATAAATCCGGCAGGTTTTTATGACAGCCACCATTTAACCCTCTGGGCTTCTTCGTATTATAGTCACACTTAGCTTCCTCCCGCCCGAAAACGGGCGAAGCCTTAAAATCTTACTTTACTTTTTCCCAGGATAACCAATCAAATATATTTTTGTTCTATAATGTTTTCTGATTATTATTTAGAATTTTTGGAATTTTTTATGATATTTTGCATTAATTATATAATTTTTATGAGCTATTTTTTCCATTGGAATTAATATATTATTTTTTATTTTTTTTATTTTTTTTTATTTTTCAATAAATGCAACATTTCACATCAAAATAGAGTGCAGGCCTAAAAAAAAAAAATTTCAACTGAGAAGAGCGCCATCTAGTGGCTTCAAAATGTATTAATTTGTGTCATGTCCTATAACCGCCTATAGGCGGCCTATAGCTTTTTTATTTATTTATTTGATTTATTCCCATTCGGAAAGAAAAAAGTATTACTAAGCAACCACTGAATGGAACAACACAAATTATATATCATTTTAAAGCTTAGGATCTCAGCTAATAATTACATTTATTAACTCCTAACGAGTGCTGAGTAATCCCTCTAAAACCGAGTGTACCGCCAGCAGGCGCCACCTAGCTGCGAAAATATTCATTACCATATTTTTAAAAAATCTTGCCTTGATTAACACAAAGTTGATGTCATTTGAAAGCTTAGAGTCTGAACTTTACAGTAAATGTATCCACTTTGAAAAACTCTTAAGTATTGCTGAGTTATTTGCTGATAAATAGAATTTCTTTTTTTTTCATAATCTATAAAATAATGTACTGCAATGTGTCAAAAACATCATACAGCTCATGAAACATTCTCAGATAATTGAAAATGGCACTTCATTTTTTACAGCATATTATTACAATTAAAATGAGCCCAAAATTAACATAATCTATTGCTTTTATGACAAGATATTCTTCATGAAGAAAAAATTGCCCATGAGGGGGTGTCAAAGACTGTACAAAAAGGCTATCTCTTTTCCAAATGCTGTAACTTTTGATTCCTTTGTCCAAAAATTATTATTTTGTTATCCAGATGCAGCTAACATGTAGGGGGACTTCACTAAAAAAGAATTTTCCTCCTACCTTATTTCCTTCCTGAGTAATTCCATGACAAATAAGAAAGATATGCAAAATCATAATAAAAATTATATATATATTGTCTTTTATCCGCTGTTTCTTGGCAGGACAATGTCCAAATGTAATGTAATTTATATTTTCAAAAAATTTAAAAAGAGTTCTTTCAAACGATACCTACCTTTTGACTCTCCTTGCTATAGTTTTGGAGTTATTATGATTATATCATTTTTATATAGTTTGGGGCAAAATGTGCTGTTTCAGTCTTACCAGTTCATTTCTCTCTCTGTGTGTGTGTGTTTGTGTGTGTAGGTGTGTGTGTGTGGGGGGGAGGGTGTCTTATTTGCACTCTTGATGTTCTAGAGTGTCACCCCTTCATTGATGTACACTTTTTTTCAGCACAGTGGCTGATCTGTAGCTTGTACCACCAAAAGTTTCTCTGAGTTTTCCTATTTTTTCGTATTTCCCATTCATTTCCTATGTCGCCCGTTTTCGGGCGGGAGGAAGCTAAGTGTGACTTTTTTTTTTACGACCCTTTAACATATCAGAATCATCTCCTTGATTTTTTTGTGTGTTCATATAGGTAATAAAACAAAAGTCACCAAGTTTCACCCCCATCCGATGAAGCAAAAAAATTAAACAATTCGAAACGTTCAAGTTTTCGCCCGTTTTCGGGCGAAGAAGCCCAGAGGGTTAAATGTTTATATTTCTTATAACTTTATTATTATCAAAATAAATAAAAGTGGAATTTAAGTGTTTGTATACAAATCAGTTCATTTTTACCTTCAATATTATAGTAGGCTAATGAAGCCTATAGGCTACAGCTGACTCCCATAGTTTACAGCATTAGTGAAGAGATTTATTTTACTTGAGAAAATTTGCCATGTATTGCACCTGATATCCAAAATAATCAATATCGAATCGAATCGAATCGGAATCGAAATCGAATTGTGAAATTTGTGTCAATACCCAGCCCTACATTTAAATGTTCGACCGTGTTTCTCCCTCGTTTTTGCAGTTTGTTATATAGGATTCTTTTTTTCAATTCAGTTTTTTTCCCACTCAGTGGTCGTATTTTAAAGTCTACGTGAACCGGAAGTTGCAAACGACTTTTCTCCAGTGTTGTGACGTATTTCCCAGTGAAAAGGAATATTAAACAGAGGGCAGGGTTTTACTCTAGCGCTCCTCCTCTCCATCTCTCGCTCATAACAGACTAACGGTTTGAGGGGAGTGGTTAAGCGTTTCCCAACCCAAGCCGTCAAACCTACATCATCAGAGAAGGAACGCCATTCCAGACCAGAAGTAACTTTTCAGAGTTTGATTAAAGATTACGACGGCAAACAAATTTTTTCTGTGTATTAACTTGCACGGATTAATTTTTCACCACAAGACTAGTAATATGCGCTGACAAAGTAAATAGGGTCAATTTTGATTTCAGTTGGACTTTAAAGGGGTGGTTGATTATGATTTGACTTTTCTAACTTTAGTTAGTGTGTAATGTTGCTGTTTGATCATAAACAACATCTGCAAAGTTACGATGCTCAAAGTTCAAAGCAAAGGGAGATATTTGCGTTTACAGAAATCGCCTTTTAAGGACTACAACAAACGGCTGGTAGAGACTACACCACATTCCTCCCGGGTTAGTGACATCACCAACCCTAAAATTTACATAAGCCCCGCCCCCGGGAACACGCAGCTCATGTTGAGAAGAGGACGAGATGTTGTAGTCGAGCACATCTGTGAGTCTGCTCAAGCTGTCGTATCCGTCTTTCCACACTTATTGCATTACAGTACGTAACACAAATGCAAGAGCATGTCACTCTGCAGGCGTCTTACAACAGTTCCCACACGAGCGACTTTATAGATTATCATGACAGAATATGCTAATCAATGACTAGAAGATAACTCCACATCAGCTTCATAAATTCATCAACTAACCATTCAGAAATGTCCTGTTGCTTCTACATGTTGTCACTTCTTCTCGAGTCTCTCCATCTTTCCGACTCCAGTTTAAACAGAAAAGGCAGAAAAGTTTCTGACATTTCAGTGCTTGTCTGCGCGAGGTAATTTGAAGCTCCGCCCCCTGTGCCGGGAGCAGCAGCTCATTTGCATTTAAAGGAACACACACCAAACGACGCGTTTTTATTGACCCTCAAAAAGGGACAATTTAAACATGTTGTAAATAATGATCTGTGGGGTATTTTGAGCTAAACCTTCACAGACTTATTTTACATCTTGTCTGCAAGATGTCTGTTAAAGATCACTTGATCTGGAAAGCATCTGCTGTTTACTAACATCTGATAGACATCTTTAAGATGTCAGTTTAACACACATTCTAAATCATTACATCTTAAAGACATCTTCTAAACGTCTATTTGACATCTGACAGGAAATTGCAGATGAGCAAACACTCCAGCCTTCCAGATGTAAACACACGCACATCAAATAGACGTCTCCGTGATGTACGTGTGCTATCTGTAATATTCATGTTGTCTGTGTAATGAGTGTGTTGCAGGTCTGTGTTTTATTGGTTGTTTTTCCTCCACTACACTCCCACTTTTCCACAGTTTTCACGTCCATTTCTAGAGACTTTTTAGCCCTGTCACACAGAGATTCCGGAAAATACACGGATAAAGTGACCCGGGTTCGTTTGATTTTGGTTCATTCACACTGCCAGTGATTTTCTGGAATCAGAGAGTGCGTTCACACACAACCCGTAAAAATCCCGTAAAGACACGTGACATCGATGTGACTTGTAATGTCTCAGCAGCGTCTTCAGTTTGCTTATCAGCTGCGATTTCTCTCTCTCGAGAAACAACGCTTGTGCATTTTTTTTTCTCTGATTCGATCATAAACTTGCGCATTACGTACCGTTTCACAGCTGGCGAACGATCCCGGCTTCAGCGTCATCACTACGACACGGCATTATTACGGCTTTTGTTCTCACAGCGCGCGTTCCGGGACTGAACACGGTAATGTTACTAGGTCCCCAACCCGGCATCGATGCCGGGTCATGTTTGCGTTCACACAGAAGGCGTTCTGACAATTTCCCGGCAATTTGCCGGGATCATCGCACTGTGTGAAAGGGGCTTTTGAAACTCAGAGGCGTGAACGACCAGGCTAAAACAGAGCGGTTTCAGGACGACACTTTAAGGGTTTAGTTCAGGCATTTGTTCATCCTAATTTTAATCTCTTTTAAACAGCAATGGGAGTTCGTAACGGGACAGACGAGGATGCAAAGAATGCAATGGCGACCTTCTCAAAGCTAGGCTTCAAAGTCAATACTAGGAATGATCAAACTGTCTCAGAGATGAGGGATTTGTTAACTACAGGTATGTTTTGCATCACTGATTGATTAGAATAATTGAATGGCTCATAAACTCACGAAGTCTTCCATCCTCAGTGTCTCGGGAGGATCACAGTAAGTCGGCCATGTTTGTGTGTGTGTTGTTGAGTCATGGAGACGATGGGATGATTTTTGGCACGGATGGAGCTATAGCACTGAAGACACTGTTTGAGCTCTTCAGAGGAGATCGCTGCCCTTCACTGGTGGGAAAACCCAAGCTTTTCTTCATTCAGGTGAGCGTCATGAGTCTAGTCACCTTCATTTACAGGTGAAACTCGAAACATTTGAATATCGTGCAAAAGTTTATTTATTTCAGTAAATCAACTTCAAAGGTAAAACTAATATTATATAGACTCATTTCATGCTAAGTGAGATATTTCAAGCCTTTGTTTGTTATAATTTTGATGATTTAAAGTCCAGAGTCAACGCAGCCGTCTACCAGGACGTTTTAGAGCACTTCATGCTTCCTTCAGACAAGCTTTATGGAGATGCTGACTTCATTTTCCAGCAGGACTTGCCAAAAGAACCAAAACCTTGTTCAATGACCATGGGATTACTGTGCTTGATTGGCCAGCAAACTAGCCTGACCTTAACCCCATAGAGAATCTACAGGGCATTGCCAAGAGAAAGATGAGAGACATGAGACCGAACATGAAGGCCGCTATTGAAGCATCCTGGTCTTCATAACACCTCAGCAGTGCCACAGGCTGATAGCATGCATGCCACGCCGCATTCAGACGCGGCCTTACCTATGTTTCACCCATTTCAATTGAAACAGGCCCTGCCCTCCAAGGGGGACCCCAACAGACCACCAAAATCCCACTCATTTTCTCCGTAGGATATTGATTTTCAGCCATAATGTCTAAACCATCCAAGGTGGATTGACCACGAGCTACGAGGTTGTGAAACGAAAGTTTCTGCTCCTATAAAAGCCCCAAGGTATGAAATCAACCTTGTTATTTGCGATCTGCTGGAGAAATACTACACTACCCACAATTCTAAGCAAAACACTGACGTCTCTGATTGGTTCGAACTCGCGCCGCGGTTACCATGGCGACGTTTACCGCCCCGCGAACGGCTTAAGCGGTGCTGAAATAACGCGGAGCCCATCGTTATTTATGATAAGTTCGGTTCAGTGTCAGTCAGACACTTTTTATTCTTTGCTTTTGTTAAATAATTCAAGTTGAGGGGATGTTTGAGCTGTTTTGTTTTTAAAGTCAGCCCAGACAGCTGAAAATATACTGCGCAAATCAATTAAGCAGTGAAGTTGCCCTGCGTGAAAGAGCGAGGCTTATTCCAACGTAAAACGCTGTATAATAGTATATAGTTTTAATCAAATAAGGTTGGATTATTTCTATGTTGAGCTGCCTGTTCATGAAGCTGAAAGTGCACGTAATAAAATAATATACCATTGATGCAAACCAACAGGAATCCTTGCTTTTTCTGCTCTATTATGTTTATGTTTTATGTGGGTAGGGCCCCATATTAGTTATTGAAACAGGCCCCCAGATGCTTAAGGCAGTAATTCATGCAAAAGGGGCCCAAACCAAGTACTGAGTACATATGCATGATTATACTTTTCAGAGGGCCGACATTTCTGTATTTAAAGTCCTTTTTTTTTTTATTGATTTCATGTAATATTCAAAAAGCTGTAAGCCATAATCATCGAATAAAGGCTTGAAATATCTCTATATATTAGTTTCACCTTTTAAGTTGAATTACTGAAATAAATGAACTTTTGCACGATATTCAAATTTTTCGAGTTTCACCTGTAATATAGTGCTTTTAACAATATAGATTGTTTTAAAGCAGCTTTACAGTGATAATAGTGTTAACTCAATAACTACAACTCTTAATTAACAATAAACTCTTTATTGTTCCATCGCTAACAACATAGCCACTCTTCCTCTCATGGGACGCCAGACCGAACTAACAAAAAACAAATCACGCGCTTCCCCATAAGGGTGCTCCTTGCACATGCGCAGTAAAAGAAAACATAACTTAACAATCTCCCTTTTTTCTTTAAAAAAAAAAAAAGTTCAAGTTTAGAACATAAGCATTTGTTATTATTATAACAGGATAACTTAAGTGCTTCAGTTTAAATGACTAGACATTGACAAAACATGAGCAAATAATTGTCAAATCCATTCAGTGCTTAAGATAGCAAACACCTGTGCTGAGAGCTTTCAGAAGGCCAAGTGCAGATGCACCCTTTTTTGTCAAGCAGTTAGCTAGCTGCTCTTTAGTGTCTGACCACAAGATCTGCCGAATAGTTCCAGAGTGTATAAGTTCCTTCATACTGCTTATTTCCAGGCGCAGTCTCTTTTCGGTTACAGATTTTGTAGATTTGAGAGCATCGAGGAGGGAATGATTGTCTATTACACACACAATAGGCACATTGATGCATGTGCAGCTACCAGTGGTAATCTCAGAGTATAGTGCAGCGAGAAAAACTGCACAATCAACTCCATCTGCAAGTGCCAAAGTCTCTCCTGCTAAAGTACTCCGTACAACTCTCCTGATCCGTTTTGACTGCCAAGATATAGGTGAAAATTTTCCATTTTCCCCCATAAGCATGATGAAATGTCCACCCTGCGTGCCACCGTCCTGAAGATTTCCCATTGAGGAGTCACTGTACACCACCAATTTAACAGAACTGTTTTCCCCTAAGTACTGGAACCTCAAGATGACCTCTTCTGATTTCAGTCTTCTGATAAGTTTATTTGCACAATGCAGGGTCTGAACAGTAGCATGCTTTGTGTTAGATGCCAACATGGATATGTCATATATTGTGTCAGGTCGGCTTTGCCTGGCAACCCACAATATTTGTCCAATCTTTGATTTTAGCATATCCATCTCAACGTCTGTCAATGACGCTTCACGTTGTGTTGCTCTGGTTGGATCCACTGGGATGGGTTGCAGATTTTTTATATACGTTCCTTGTTGTACTTGTATTTCATCCTCATTAGAATGTACTTCTATTCCAATGTAGCTGAAACTGTCATGTTCTTCCCGTCCGACTTGAAAGGCAGCTTTCAATTGAGGAATGATATTTGTGGAGAATGCATCTGTACTAGTGCTGCACGATTAATCGTATCGCAATCGCAATCGCGCTGTCAAGCCTACGCGATTATATGACGCAAAATGCTGCGATTTTATATTAAATAAACAATTAAATAAACTGTTAACGCAATTAATGCAGCATCTGTTAATTTTTGGCATCCTTTGGCTATATTGTTACATGATCCCGCTCTTATTCATGCAAATGCTTTTAAACCATTCATGCGCGATAAGACAAAAAAGAACACTCTGTCAGTGAATGTCCTCCTGACACACACACACACACACGACCCACAGATAGACGCGCGCCAGTATCAAGTTCTCTTTCGCGGTAGAACGAACAAACATGTATGCCAAAATGAACGCGCTGCCTGTGAATGTCCAGACTGTGACACACAGAAAGACTCGCGCTAATATCGTGCGTGTGCACAAAACAGCATGACAGAATACAGTTCTCTTTCGAGCTTGAACGAACAATAACACACACAATTATGCCAAAATGTTTTTTTTTGTCGAGTATCTTCATAACATAAGAGCAGTCTTATGATGAACGTGAAGAGTTGTGACTCGTGAGAGAATGAGGCGCGTGTGAGATCCACGTCTATGTCAGCAGCAGCTGGTCTTAAAGGGACAGTACACAGTAGCCACTAATTATATCTGTCGCTAAAGTTAATCAAAGAACAAAGGGAACAGAGAAAAACACTCACTGCTCTTGATTAAATAACTTTTTTCTTTAGGCAGATTATCACTAATCTGTGTGTGCATTTATTTTTCTTGAGAACCAAGCAAGTTGACTCATGAAACCATTTGTTTATTATATCGCAAATCGCAATCACAATATTGACCTCTATTATCGCAATATAACGTTTTCCCCAAATCGTGCTGCCCTAATCTGTACCACCCCAAATAAAGTCATCCACATGTGACGCAAGAATCCCCATCACCTTGCAGGATTCATCCACCCAGTAAAATACTGCCGGATCTACCTTTGACACTGTAGCTCCCAATTGTTGCATGGTGTCTTTCACTCTGTTATACCAGAATAAAGAAGCATCTGTTAGGCCATAAACACATTTTTTCAACTTCCATATGGTTCCTTTGTTCTGCACTTCTTGTGGAGGGTGAATGTAAATATCTCTGGTTAGCTCTTTACCTTGTAAAAAGGCTGCTTTAATGTCCATGGAGTTTAACTTCCATTTATTTTGACATATGACTGCCATGATCATTTTTAGAGACTCCGAGGCACATGTAGGTGAGTCTTTGGGAAGGTCTTGAGTGTTCATTTCTTCAAAGCCTCTCGCCACTAGTCTAGCCTTACGTACGACTCCAGCAGTTGTTTCTTTAAGTGTGCACACCCACCTCGTGGAGATGCATTTCTGGCCTTCATCTTTCACTTCTTCAAAGACGTTATTTCTTTTCCAGGTGCTGAGTTCTGTATTTTTTGCAGGCATGAAGAGATCATCATGTACTATCAATCTATCATCTTCATTGTAGTCAGTGCTCAACTTAGCATGTTCGGATGGAATCACCTGAACATTGTCCATTTGTCCTAGGTTGACTGATGCGGTTGTGCCTTCAATTTCCTCAGGCTCAGTGTACTGCAAATTGTACCAGTTTTTGTGCTTGCCGTTTGCCTTTCCTGCTCGGCCGAGGATTTTACCAGTATGTATTTGTCCACTTTGATTATCTGTGTATTTAACTATTTGATCTTTTTTTAGTCTTAGACCTTCACAGTTAGTGGATGAGCAGGCTTGTGGCGTGTGGGATTGATCAAGACTATCCTCTCCAGGTAGCACTGATGCAGAAGGTTCACTGACATCTTCAGCATTAAGAGGTTCATCATTTTCTGGTGTCATTTCCTCATTTTCACTTTCAGAGTCACTGTCTGAGATCTGCTGCTGGTGTTCTTGTGGTATTCTCTTCTGTTTTCATTTGTTCTCTTTCTGTCTCCTCCAAGGCAAGGCAAGTTTATTTATATAGCACATTTCATACACAGTGGCAATTCAAAGTGCTTTACATAGAAGAAATTAAAATAATAAAAAGAATAAGAATAATTAAAACAGTTTATACAGATAAAAATAAAATACAGTACAGTACAAACAGTCGGACGAACATTGGCACAGTGCTCATTCATTAAATGCATAGCTAAACAGATGTGTTTTGAGTCTGGATTTGAGAGTGACTACAGTAGGAGCACATCTGATCTCCTCTGGAAGCTGTTCCAGCATAATAGCTAAAAGCGGACTCGCCATGCTTAGAGTGAACCCTTGGTATTTCTAGCTGATATGATCCTAATGATCTGAGTGATCTGTTGGGTTTATATTCAGTGAGCATATCTGCAATGTATTGAGGTCCTAGGCCATTGAATGATTTATATACCAGTAATAATACTTTAAAATCAATCCTAAATCTAACTGGGAGCCAGTGTAAAGACCTGAGGACTGGTGTGATGTGTTCATATTTTCTGGTTCTGCTCAGAATCCTGGCGGCAGCGTTCTGTATGAGCTGCAACTGTCTTATGGTCTTTTTGGGAAGGCCAGTGAGGAGTCCATTACAGTAATCCACCCTGCTGGTGATGAAAGCATGAACAAGTTTCTCTAAGTCTTGTCTGGAAACAAAGCATCTAATTCTTGCAATATTTTTCAGATGATAGTATGCTGATTTAGTTATTGCTTTGATATGACTACTGAAACTAAGGTCTGACTCTAGTGTCACACCAAGATTCCTGACTTGATGTTTAGTTGTTTGACCCCTAGAGTGAAGGTATGCGTTCACCTTGAGAACTTCATCTTTGTTTCCAAACGCAATGACTTCAGTTTTGTCTTTGTTTAATTGAAGAGAGTTTTGACACATCCAATTGTTGACTTCATCAATGCATTGGCACAGGGAGTCAATAGGGCTGTAGTCGTTAGGCGATAGGGCTAAGTAGAGCTGTGTGTCGTCTGCATAGCTGTGGTAAGCAATTTGGTTCTTTCTCATTATTTGGCTCATTGGGAGCATATACAGGTTGAACAGGAGTGGTGCAAGAATTGAGCCTTGAGGGACTCCGCATGTCATGGATGTCCACTCAGACTTATGGTCTCCTATACTCACATAATAACCTCTCCCATCTAAGTATGACCTGAACCATTTTAGGACTATCCCAGAAATCCCCACCCAGTTTTCCAGCCTGTCAAGAAGTATGTTATGATCGACAGTGTCAAATGCAGCACTGAGGTCGAGTAGTACCAGCACCGATAATTTGCCTGAATCAGTATTTAAGCGAATATCATTTATTATCTTTATGAGCGCTGTCTCTGTGCTGTGGTGCGGTCGGAAACCAGATTGAAAATTGTCAAAGTATCCATTCAAGCTCAAGAATTTGTTCAGCTGATTGAAGACAACTTTTTCAATGATCTTGCCTATGAAAGGAAGATTTGAGATCGGTCTATAGTTGCTTAATATGGTCTTATCTAGATTGCTCTTTTTCAGGAGGGGCTTGACAACTGCAGTTTTCAGGGAGTTTGGAAAACTCCCAGAGAGAAGTGAAGCATTTACCACTTCTAGAAGATCTGCTTCTAAACTGTTTAACACACTTTTGAAAAATGATGTGGGAAGTGTGTCAAGAGCGCAGGTTGATGTTTTAAGGTGCTGTACGGTTTCTTCCAAAATTGTGCCATCAATTTCTTTGAAGTCAGACATAGTAGCTACTTTCTCAGGTGGTCTGATCTGTCTGACCCCAGGGCAACTCAAGGATGTGCTGATCACCTTTCTGATATTGTTGATTTTCTCAGAGAAGAAAGAAGCAAACTCACTGCACTTGCTGTCTGAGAGCATTTCACTGGGAATCTGGTTTGGCGGGTTTGTCAGTCTCTCTACAGTAGCAAAAAGAGTGCGTGTGTTGTTTAAATAGCTGTTTATAATATTTGAGAAAAAGTCTGTCTAGCTTTGCCTAGTTCCATATTGAAAGCATGAAGGCTGTCTTTGTAGATGTTATAATGGACTACAAGTTTAGTCTTCCGCCACATGCGCTCTGATTTTCTGCATTGTCTTTTCATATTTTGCACTGCTGTTGAGTTTCTCCAAGGTGCTTTTTGTCTGCCACTCTTCTTCCTGACTTTCACAGGAGCAATATCATCAATTACACCTTTAACTTTTGAGTTAAAAGAATCAAGGAGAAAATCAACAGAGTCTGCAGATATGCTTGGTGTTAAGGATATAGCCTTCATAAATAGTACACTAGTGTTCTCATTTAAGCATCTCTTCTTGACACACACAGATCTAGCTTCAGTGGCAGGAGAGATCAATATATCAAAGAAAATACAGAAATGATCAGACAGTGCTACATCCTTAATAACAATCGATGAAATGTTTAGACCCTTACTGATAAGTAAATCTAGAGTGTGTCCACGATTGTGTGTGGGTCCATGAACATGCTGAGTCAGATCAAAAGTTTTTAAAACAGTATTGAAGCATGTACAGTTTTGTTTGTGGTTCATCCACCTTTCTTAGTCTGGACTGATGCACTCGAACATAGGTTCCACCATGCCTGACAAATACAACCACACTATCTTGGCCTATGACCACACCTGGACCTTTCCACTCATTACAATCGACTCGCTTATAATACACTTTGTCCCCCGTTTCATATCTGTCATCAACGGGCCGCAGTTGCTTACGAAGGGCTCTTCTAATTCTCTCTGAGCATTCAGCTTCTGTGAATGCTGTTCTCATTGCATGTAGTGTGGTGATTTGTTTAGCTATCCAACTACTCATACTTGTTTCCAGAGCTGGAGGCTTATCGGTGAGGACTGAGGGAAGATTTGGGTTCTGCCCAAACACTAACTGGTAGGGACTATAACCATGCACATTGTGCATTGAGTTCTTTGCCATTAGTGCCCAATCTAGGGCTGTTTTCCAGTCACAGTTGTTAGCCCTCTTCAATTTCAGCAAAATTTCAGTTAGAGTCAAATTGTGCCTTTCAACAAGGCCATTGCTCCATGGACTGTACGCTGCCGTTGTTTTAATTTCAATGTTAAACCTTTCAGCCATGTCCTTCATTTCGTCATTATTAAATTCACCTCCATTATCACTAAACAGTCTGCATGGGGGACCATGAACACTTATCCAGCAATGAATAAAGTGCTTCACTATCTCTCTTGGGTTCTTTGTGGTGACAATACTCCCTGCACTGAAGCGTGTGAAGTGATCAATAGCATGCAAATACCATACTCCATGCTCAAGCTCATGTAAGTCCACAGCCACAGTCTCATTGTAGGCTGATGCCATAGGCAAACCCACTATCGGCCTATGTTTTGGCTTGCTGTATCTGCTACATGTATCACAATTTTTGACAATGTTCTTGAGAATTGTGTTGCTTTCTTCGTCGTGATTACCTGAGCATGCCAGTAATTTTTTCAGTCTATCAGCTGAAGCATGTCCAAATTGTCTGTGTAGTTTCAATAGGACTGTCTCCTTTTCTTTTGTTGTCATTTTTTCTGTCACAGCAAGAATTTCATTTTCATTTTGTGTCTTGTTCTCACTTGTCTCCTTTTCATCTGGATGACCGTCTTCTCTCAAATTCACACAGTGATGTCCTGAAGATGTTAATTCAAGTTTAACAGGTTGTTTAAACATTGTTGCTTTGTCATGTGCAATGTCCAGAACTGCACTTGCTCTTTTCAATGAAGTCTTGCTTAAAAGCATTGGTATTTCTGCAGGAACAACTTCTGTCTCTATTTTTTGCATCTAGTATGTCCTATCCTTGCTGGAATAGTAACTTTCCTTGTGGAATAAACAACCTTGCCATCACCAAATCTGAAAGGTCGTGCACTTTGTTTGTCATCTATTTTTAGTAACTCACTCTGTGGCAGCCCACTTGTATAATCTTCAAGTCATTTTTCTCCACACACAGTTCTTGTACACGCTGTGTCAATCACAGCTGATCCCAAAGCCTCCACCATGAAAATTTCTGTGTTAGACAAAGATTCATTTGAAAACAAAGTTATGTTACATTCTTCAATGTCATCTTTTAGTCCTTCATCTTTTGTCAGTCTTACATTTTCCTTTTTATTTGGACAGTCCTTTGCCCAGTGATACGTGCTTTGGCAAATTGCACATTTCGTTCTTCTTCCATATTTATCAAGGGGGTTTGTACCTTGAGCTATGGTTTGGGGTTGTTGTGTAGTGTTTGACTTGTATCCCCGTTTTCCCATAGACAGTAAAAGAAATGGACACAGCGACCCCATTGGAACTCAATTGAGACAAGTGAAGCCCATTTTCAGCGATTTCTTAGCACTTCCTTTCCTGACGCGCAGACTCAAACCGAGCAAAGCGTTACACGGACCACGTGAGCAACCCGTCTGTCTTCTAGTAGCTGTGCCAAGAGAAATCTGAATCATTCCCTTCCGAAACTTGCAGAGACGGAGAGTGTGAGTAGGCGGTGTCCATGAGCTGGAGCAGGAGCAACTTTTGCTAGGTATTCTGATTAATTATATTGTCATTTTGCCTCGACGTCCTCCCGATTGCCCGCGAGCTTCTCCTCCTGTCCATACGGTAATCTCTCTACTGTGCGACAGAGAGTCGCGTGGGTATGACGCAATCGTTAGCCTACTTTTACTAAAACTGCTTCTACAGGGCCATAACATAAGCTACAAGGTAATGGAGCATTTTATACATTGTCGTTTTTCTTTAGAAATAAATAATGGACCAATGGAGTCTTTAAACGCCTCAGATGTAAAGTTATTCGCTGTCAAAGTGACGCCAAAATGAATGGGAGTCAATGGGATGCTAACTGCAGGTGAAGTTCTGCTACAAGATGTCGGCACCCGGCCGACTTCAACTTCCGGTCGACTTCCTTCCCGCTTGCGTTTTCCTGAGTATCTCATGTAATAGGCACAGTCACTATCTGTGTTTTGCAGTGCACTGCCGCCCTCTCGTGGTGAAGTAACGTTATCTCCAAAAATTCTTTTCAAGGCTCATTTCATATCAGTGAAAAACGCTAGAGCAAGCTGTAAGTGCTAACTGTTTATCCTTAACAGTAAGTCCAGCAGTATCGAGTAGCTTAAAGGCTAGTACGGCATCAGGAAGCTCCATTTTGAACTTACGTAGCCTGTTGTATCGATGCTCAAACTCGACGATGTATTCCACCATAGAAACACCGCTCTCTCTAGTGATCCGGTCAAACTCCGTGTATGCCTCGTACTGCCGATCTTTTTCTTCTTTTAAAAACACTGAGTCCAATTTCGCTATGAGTGTTTGCATTCCAGTGTCATCATTCAAATCCTCAGCGGAAATTTCCAGAGCACTGTCCCTTGTTTGTGACAAAGTAACTGCCAAGGCTTGTTTTTTTCTTCTCCAGGTCGGTAACCCGTCTCCAGATTTCAATCTCATTTTTCCAACTTTCGTAAGCCGTCTTCTCGTCAAACGGTGGGGGATTTTTGTAATTCCCAGCAGCAGCCATCCTCTGCTACCAATGTTAACTCAATAACTACAACTCTTAATTAACAATAAACTCTTTATTGTTCCATCGCTAACAACATAGCCACTCTTCCTCTCATAGGACACCAGACCGAACTAACAAAAAACAAATCACGCGCTTCCCCATAAGGGTGCTCCTTGCACATGCGCAGTAAAAGAAAACATAACTTAACAAATAGGAGATTACAGTAACAGAGATTGTTTTAGCTTTACAGCAGATCTAGAATAAAGTTATTGTCCAGATTCACTTCCGTTGCAAAGATCATTAGTTATTAACTTAGGGGCCCTTAATGCACCTTCACTCGCACGACAGCAGTGCCTGAGGCTGTTGACTTATGAATTTACACATGGTTTGTCTTAAAGCATATTGAAAATACCACATTAAAAGCTTAAGAGTGTTGCTTTAGTTGCTCTTTCACAGATGTGTTGACCCTGTGTGTGTCTCCAGGCTTGTCGAGGCACAGATCTGGACCCTGGCATTGAAACAGACAGTGATAGTGACACGGAAACAAAGAGAATTCCAGTGGAGGCCGATTTTCTGTATGCGTACTCCGCGGCACCAGGTATCTAATGTCTCGCTCAGTGCATTTTCCTCACAAAACCACATGCACTCGCCCTCAAACGTGTGTCTGTCTGTCTCTCCTCAGGGTATTACTCCTGGAGGAACGTCGCTCAGGGTTCCTGGTTCATCTCCTCGCTCTGTGAGATGCTGTCAAAATACGGCAAGCAACTGGAGATCATGCAGATCATGACACGTGTCAACCACAAGGTGGCGCTCGACTTCGAATCCTCCTGCAATATGCCAGGGTTCGGTGGCAAGAAACAGATACCTTGCATTGTGTCTATGCTGACCAAAGAACTCTACTTCCCTAAATAATTCATCTTTATTTTAATGATTAAGTTGCAATGGGATAAAAACACTTTTTAAAGCATTTTTATTGTATCTAGTCAAACCAACATTTATTCAGACACCTTCAACTCTTCTCACATTATCACAGTTTATTCGCTATAGTTTAGAAAATGGTAATAAAATATGATAAGAACTCTGTTGATATTTGACTGGTTTTGTCCATCCTTCTGTTAGACTGTCTCACACATGAATTATGTTGAATATCTGTCAGCTGTTAAATTTCTAATAATGACGTTGCACGTTTCGGGTTCAGAGGGTTCCTCCAGGGTTCCTCCAGTTCTTCCAGCATTCATAATGTTGAACAATTATCTCCATAAATCAGAGAGACACTTATGACTTTACTTTGTTGTTTGGCCACTCCAGTCATTCGTCATAAAATGTATACACCCTTTCCAACACTGCATCCTGTATGATATATGTATATATATATGTATATGTATATGTATATGTATATGTATGTATGTATGTGTGTGTGTGTGTGTGTGTGTGTATTTATGTATGTAAATGTATACCCAGCAAACACAGAACATTCCATGGTTCCCATTTGGTTATTTTATTAATAACCACATTTTTCCACCTAAGGGAACCTTCCCAGGAAGTTCCCTACAGGTTATTTTTAGGGTTTATTTTTATAACAGGCCTATGTTATTATGCTAAAATGTGTCATTTTTAAAAAATATATATTTTGCAGATACAGGTTATTAAAACCTGGATTAGATTGCGTTAAAATGCATTATAATTTTCAGATAAATCCAATTTTACAGCAAAAAATATTAAGCCAAGGTTATGCGTATAGTATAGTATAACTATAGTGAATAAACTGTGATAATGTGAGAAATGTTGAAGGTGTCTGAATAGTGTTTGGTTTGACTATATTATTTAGAAAAGATGCGACTCAAAAAGATTTGATGCCGCTAACTTTAGACTTTATAGTTCTTCAACACTATAAGTCGCAGTTAACCTGGTAACTTTGAGAGACTGGTTGAATAATCTAGAGGAGAAACACGAGTCCTCGACTGATAACAGAAATAGAGGACTGAGGGTTTGCTGGATGAAATGTTTGTGTGGATTATAACCTTTATGTCTCATTGTACACACTTCATCATTTAGTGTTGTTTTGTTTCTTTAGTTTGTTTCCAGCAGTTCAGTTGTGATTCTGCTCTTCTCTGAAATATAGAAAAATATGTTTATTGGAATGATTTAGGTTTTCACCTGGCTATACCCAATGTTTAGATCTGTTGTGGTATTTATGCAAATTAGCACATACGTAATTAGATTATGCACCGTTTGTCCATGTTAAAGGGATACTCCACTTTTTTTGGAAATAGGCTCATTTTACATCTCCCCCAGAGTTAAAAAGTTGAGTTTTACCGTTTTCGAATCCATTCAGCCGATCTCCGGGTCTGGCGGTACCACTTTTAGCATAGCTTAGCATAGATCATTGAATCGGACAGGACCATTAGCATCTCTCTCCAAAAAAATGACCCAAGAGTTTCGATATTTTTCCTATTTAAAACTTGACTCTTCTGTAGTTACATCGTGTACTAAGGCCGACGGAAAATGTAAAGTTGCGATTTTCTAGGCTGATATGGCTAGGAACTATACTCTCATTCCTGCATAATAATCAAGAAACTTTGCTGCCGTACCATGAGTCCAGCAGGATGTAATGATATGACGCAGCGCCTGAAAATAGGTCTAATAGGTTAGACAAACTTAGTCCCGGTCACGTTGGAAGTTACTGAGCTGGGGACTATTTTCAGGCGCTGCGTCATATCATTACGCCTGCTGCACTCATGGTACGGCAGCAAAGTTTCTTGATTATTATGCAGGAATGAGAGTATAGTTCCTAGCCATATCAGCCTAGAAAATCGCAACTTTACATTTTCCGTCGGTCTTAGTACACGATGTAACTACAGAAGAGTCAAGTTTTAAATAGGAAAAATATCGAAACTCTTTGGTCATTTTTTTGAGAGAGATGCTAATGGTCTTGTCCGGTTCAATTCATCATGCTAAGCTATGCTAAAAGTGGTACCGCCAGACCCGGAGATCGGCTGAATGGATTCGAAAACGGTAAAACTCAACTGTGTAACTCTGGGGGAGTTGTAAAACGAGCCTATTTCCAAAAAAAGTGGAGTATCCCTTTAACAAACCATTTTAAAAAACGTACATTTTTTTCTTGTCTTGATGCAAGTAATCAACTCAGTCATTTTCATGGTGATATCTAAAGATTACATTTTTTACCCTATTCACGTAAGAACAAGAATGAATAGGCTATATATATATATATATATTTAAACTTTTCCCTATAGGGATTCTTCTGGGCTTTTTTTCCCCTTTACTCAGGACATATTGAGGATACAAAATCAGTTGAGTTTGCTTCTTTTGCAATTTGTTCAACCTTTTTTCATCAAATGACTGGACTATATTTACACAATTAACGTCCAGTAACTAGGAGAGGAGTAAAGAAGCAAAAGTCATGGGTCAAATTCACTCAATGTATTAATGAATGAATGAATTATTCTCTCACAATGTCAACAAAATGTAAATATGTCACAATAAAACAGCATAGGCCTACGCAAAATAACCAAACAATAAAACAAGGTGCTTTGAGTCAAAAGATACAATGATGTTCAGATGTTGACATAAGGCAAGGTTTAGAAACTAGTTTGTAGATCGAACTCAGTATGTCCATCTGAGTTTCTTGGGATATCTAAAGGGGTCCCCCAGGGGTCTATTTTGGGACCTATTCTGTTCTCTATTTTTCTAAATGATTTAGGTAAGGATGTTCAAGCAAAAGTACACTTTTATGCTGATGACACACTGTCATTTATACATATTATGCTCCTTCCATAGCACAGGCTGTGCAAGAGCTTCAGACTGCATTTCCAGGGGCGCTGCTAAGGATTTTGGGCCCCATGAAAAGAATCTTGACAGGGCCCCCAACACAGCTGAGACTTTTTTCATATTAATTTACATAAAATCATGGTTTATGGTATTTTGACTATCATTCTCATATATTTAAGTCAATCAGACAATTGAACATCCCATGTCCACACCCGTAATTTGTCCTCTGTAATACTGCACTACTTCAGTACTGTAATGTATATACTGTGCATAGCTGTACATGTGTCATATAGTGTATTCACATATATTTATATTGTATGTATGTGAGGCAAAGCCGTGCACCTGCTGCACCCTGCTCTATCGAAACGTGCTAACTTGTCGAAAAATGCTACCGTAGAGACCTGGGGCCTCATGTACAAAGCGTGCGTACGCACAGAAAAGTGCCGTAGGCTACGATCACTGTCACGGGCGGTCCACTAACAATTTAGGCCTACTTAAAACCCCCCCCTCTCTTGTGAAATATTGGGTAACATACTGTCGACCCT
This sequence comes from Rutilus rutilus, assembly GCA_021464565.1. Classification (NCBI taxonomy): domain Eukaryota; kingdom Metazoa; phylum Chordata; class Actinopteri; order Cypriniformes; family Leuciscidae; genus Rutilus; species Rutilus rutilus. The sequence goes on along the minus strand of JAJAQA010000011.1, from coordinate 39,702,550 downwards.
TTGCCTCTTTCCAGGGTTTCCCCAGGTTTGATCACCCCAAATTTAAGACTTTTTTAAGACCTTTTTAAGACCACTTTAATGAAAATTAAGACCTACATCGTAAAACACCAGATCAAATCCTAATAATGACTATTACTAACAAATGTTTTAATTAAAAATACATTTATTATAAAAAAAAAACTCATTCAGCACACTGCAAAGTGATGTTTTTGGTAAATATCAAACATTCATAACAATAAACAGATAAACTAACTTTTCAAATCGTCTTAGTAAAGTTTCTCAGCATTCAAATTGCTTCAACCATTGCTTCAGAGGGGTAGACAGATAGGTAAGAGAGATATAGATAGTAGGGGTGTAACGTTCACAAAATTCACGGTTCGGTTCAATACGATACACTTGTGTCACGGTTTGGTACGTTTTCGATACAGCAAAAAGAAATAAATGAATAATTTTTTTATTATTATTATTTTATTTATTAAAACTAATACACTTTGACCAATGATGGAGCTATAATAGACTCTTCTTAGGAGCATAAACAAAACAGCTCCTTGGAAAAAAATGAAATGTAACCTAATATTGTAGTAGTTATAAACAAAGGTCTATTTTTAGGTCAGATTAACATTTGAGGGCAGCAATTGTATTCATAATGTCAAAATAAAACCGACGTAATGTTACTTGAAGCCATTATAGCCTACTATTCCTGCCAAACTTCCATGGTTGCAGTTAGTGTTACTACAGTAAATCCATGGTGAATGTTGCTGATCTGTGGACACTGTTTCTTCCTGGCTTCCACGCGCTGTTTGATCCGTTAAAAACGGAGAAATGTGAATGTTTCTCACTAGATCTCACAGCGATGTTATTACTTCTGTGGCGAATTCAAATGATTTATTTACTGGATCTCTTATTACCGCTGTGTAACAGTGTCGCTTGATCAAGATCGCTCGCGCTGCACTGGTCCAAACTGATAAACGGTCCTTCAACCACACAATAACGAGTAGCCCAGTTTCGTTCCGCTTACATTACGTTTGCACATTTGATGTTGGACAATGTTGTGGTCGCGCCGGCGGTTCTATGATACTTCATCACACCAGCGCTATAAGTGAAGTCAAGCTGTTTATGTTGCCTGGATACAATTTGGGCGGACTGCCCAATTTTATGATAATCGAGAGGGGGAGAGGGGCCCACGGACGTTTGTGTTTCCTAAACAAATACATTTTTAAAATAGAATAGAATAGCAAATAGAATAATTTAAAGTTAATAATTTTTACTATCAAATATTTTTTTTAGCACCACAATTTTATTGGGGGCTTCTCTGGGCCCCCTCTTAGTCATGGGCCCCGATAATCGTCATCGTTTACCCCCCCTTTACAGCGCCCCAGTGCATTTCAGTCATTACAAACTGCTCTGCTCAATTTAAAATTGGTTTTAAATCCTCAGAAAACGAAGTTCATGGTCTTTTCAAAAACTCGCCTACAGTTGCTTGATGATCTTAGCATTTTTTACGTCTGATGGTAAATCCACGTACAAGTACTTGGGTATATGGATAGACGACAAACTTTTATTTAATGTACATATTGCTAATCTAGTTAGGAAGCTCAAAGTAAAGATTGGCTTTTATATTAGAAATAAATCTAGCTTTACTTTTAATGGCAAAAAAAAAAAAAAACTTGTGGAAGCTACTTTTCTGTCTGCGATTGATTATGGTGACATATTATATATGCATGCAGCCTCCTCCATCTTACTTGATTCAGTGTATCATGCGTCTCTACGCTTTATTACAAATGCAGAGTCCCTCACTCACCATTGCATTCTTTATGATCTGGTGGGTTGGACAGCACTGACCACCCGCACAAAACAGCATTGGTATATTTTTTATATATAAAGCCATGCTAGGTAAACTTTCAGCTTACCTTTGTACCCTCCTCTGTCTCAATTCTGCTAGTTATCAGCTACACTCCTCCAAGTGGTTGCTTTTTAATGTACCCAGGGTTTGGACAGATTTGGGGAAAACTGCATTTTCATACTATGCTCCATGGGCATGGAATAATTTGCAAAAAGATCTTAAACTAGAAACGTGTATATCAATTAATAAATTTAAGACCATCATAAAAAATGTGGTAAAGGAGACATGTAGTTGTTTTTCTTAAGAGGTCCTTGTATTTGAATGATTTTTGCATAATTGTATTCAATTCAATTCAATTCAAATTTATTTGTATAGCGCTTTTCACAATACATATTGTCTCAAAGCAGCTTTACAGAAAGTGCATTTCAGAAATGTACATAGAAAAAAAATGTACATACATGTACTATGTTGTGTTTATGTATGGCTGCTACCTTGGCCAGGTCTCTCTTGTAAAGAGATTTTTGATCTCAATGAGACTTCCTGGTAAAATCAAGGTAAAAAAAAAAAGTGGTGTTAATAAGAGTACTCAGTCTTAACAAGTCCCATGTATTCCAGAGAAGGTCCACGTAAAGAAAGGAGGGTGCAGATATCCTCAGGCGTCAAGAGTTCTCAGTCTTAGCAAGTCCCAGGTATTCCAGAGAAGGTCCACGTAAAGAAAGGAGGGTGCAGAAATCCTCAGGCGTCTATCCTGAGACGTGATGCCTTCACATTGGAACTCGAACAGGCGGTTACAGGTTAGTAGGTATCTTTGTACCCAGACAGCAACTTAGTGTCGGTCCACATCTGGGCCATGTGGAATCCACTTGTACCAGATGTGGACTGGATCTGGGCCGACAGTATGTTCATAGTTCAACTTTTGCCGCTGCGCTCTGTGACGATTACCAGCACGGCCAATAGAATCGGGGGATCCAAACAAGCACGGAAATCAAAATTGAACGGCTAGTACTGTGTGTGTCGGAATTTCCTGAGCTGTAACGTTACGATACAAGTTTGAGGTCGTATAGGGACATCGTCTATCGCTCGCTTCTTAGAACGGGACAGATACATTGTTTGCTGCTGACCGAAAGGAGGAACAACAGACGTAATAGAGCTCCCGCTAAAAGTTTTTAAAACTCTGCCTACGTCATAGCGCAGCGCAAACCGTGTTGTATCTGAAGGGCAACGCTGAACACAGCGGCAAGCGCCGCGCATACTGCGTCCTGTGTGAAAGGCCCATTAATGTGATGGGATAATAACAGTGAGGCCTGTAGCTTCGTGTGCTGCGATGTTCAGTGTGCGTGATGGGTTTGTGTGATATGGTCAGCTGGACAAACGTATGAGGCGCCACGTAGGATTTAAATCAAACTTCGCTTATCAATACATACACAACACACGTGCATATACACCTATAAATTACTCGCATATACATGTATACTATAGGGCTTGGGCGTCGTGACGTCATACTTGGCGTGGCGGCCATGTTGATGGCCTCGCGAATGTAAACATACAGCAAGTCGAACGAGGAGAAGCAGAGTTGGGAGAAGAAAAGAAAGAAAAAAGATGTTAAAATCCCGAAAAGGATGTAGAGTTTACCGGGATACGTTAAATAGGGAAACCAGGGACCAGTATGTGGACAAATTTTCCTGTAAAATATCCCGTATTTTAATACCTTCCTCTCATAACATTAATGTTAGCCCTTCCATCGGACCTGTCAGTCTCTGTACTGTTGTCCTGTTGCTACCCCCTTGCCCTTCCAGCGAAACAGATGTTTTCAAAGCATCGTTTTGCTTACTTGAAGGCAACCTTAGCGTGATATTGGCCTTTTTAAGATAACAGCGTGGTTGTTGTGAGAGCACGATTTCATGCCAATCTGTTAGACCTAGCTTCACAACTCGCTTAGTTAATGCTGCAGTTTTGTATTTCTGCGAATTTTTGCTGTCAGCAGAGGGATAGCAACAGAAAGATGAAAGTTAAAATTTTCATGTTTCGGGATATTTTATAGGAAAATACTAAAACGGGAAGACAGCGGGAAAAGACCTCAAATGCGTGAGAAACCCGGAAAAAACGGGAGGGTTGACAGCTACTAACTCCACTTTTTTGCCGATTTTGTCCACATAACGTTACTGGTCCCTGGCTTCCCTATTTAACGTATCCCCGTAAATTCCACATCATTTTCGGGACTTTAATATCTCTTTTTTTTCTCCCAACTCTGCTTCTCCTCGTTCGACTTGCTGTATGTTTACATTCGCGAGGCCATCAACATGGCCGCCACGCCAAGTATGACGTCACGACGCCCAAGCCCTATTGGATGTTCAAAATACATATATGAAATACACGTGCACACTAATATGAAATCCATACTAATACATATTATGTTAGTAATGAATGCATATACACTTGTGCGCGTGCATCGAGTTTATATGTATGTGCGAGTGTTTATAGGTGTATGCGTTCGTCAAGTTTATATGTATATGCAAGTTATTCACAAGTGTATATGCATTCATTACTAACATAATATGTATTGGTATGGATTTCATATTAGTGTGCACGTGTATTTCATATATGTATTTTGAACATCCAATAGTATACATGTATATGCGAGTAATTTATAGGTGTATATGCACGTGTGTTGTGTATGTATTGATAAGCGAAGTTTGATTTAAATCCTACGTGGCGCCTCATACGTTTGTCCAGCTGACCATATCACACAAACCCATCACGCACACTGAACACCGCAGCACACGAAGCTACAGGCCTCACTGTTATTATCCCATCACATTAACCCTATCAGGACCATACTCAGACAGCAACATACTGTCGGCCCAGATCCGGTCCACATCTGGTAGGTACAAGTGGATTCCACATGGCCCAGATGTGGGCCGACACTATGTTGCTGTCTGGGTACAAAGATACCTACTAACCTGTAACCGCCTGTTCGAGTTCCAATGTGAAGGCATCGCGTCTCAGGATAGACGCCTGAGGATTTCTGCACCCTCCTTTCTTTACGTGGACCTTCTCTGGAATACCTGGGACTTGCTAAGACTGAGAACTCTTGACGCCTGAGGATATCTGCACCCTCCTTTCTTTACGTGGACCTTCTCTGGAATACATGGGACTTGTTAAGACTGAGTACTCTTATTAACACCACTTTTTTTTTTACCTTGATTTTACCAGGAAGTCTCATTGAGATAAAAAATCTCTTTACAAGAGAGACCTGGCCAAGGTAGCAGCCATACATAAACACAACATAGTACATGTATGTACATTTTTTTTCTATGTACATTTCTGAAATGCACTTTCTGTAAAGCTGCTTTGAGACAATATGTATTGTGAAAAGCGCTATACAAATAAATTTAAATAAAATTATTTAAAAAGTCACTGGTTTTCTCCACACATACCGCTTAGAATTAAGGCCAAAAAGTTCTATCTTGGTCTCATCAGACCAGAGAATCTTATTTATCACCATCTTGGAGTCCTTCAGGTGTGCTTTCATGTGTCTTGCACTGAGGAGAGGCTTCTGTCGGGACACTCTGCCATAAAGCCCCGACTGGTGGATGGCTGCAGTGTTGGTTGACTTACTACAACTTTCTCCCATCTCCCGACTGCATCTCTGGAGCTCAGCCACAGTGATCTTTGGGTTCTTCTTTACCTCTCTCACCAAGGCTATTCTCCCCCGATAGCTCAGTTTGGCCGGACGGCCAGCTCTAGGAAGGGTTCTGGTCGTCCCAAACGTCTTCCATTTAAGGATTATGGAGGCCACTGTGCTCTTAGGAACCTTAAGTGCAGCAGAATTTTTTTTGTAACCTTGGCCAGATCTGTGCCCTGCCACAATTCTGTCTCTGAGCTCTTCAGGCAGTTCCTTTGACCTCATGATTCTCATTTGCTCTGACATGCACATGTCACTTACAGTTACTTACAGCTGTAAGGTCTTGTATAGACAGGTATGTGGCTTTCCTAATCAAGTCCAATCAGTATAATCAAACACAGCTGGACTCAAATGAAGGTGTAGAACCATCTCAAGGATGATCAGAAGAAATGGACAGCACCTGAGTTAAATATATGAGTGTCACAGCAAAGGGTCTGAATACTTAGGACCATGTGATATTTTCTTTTTTAATAAATGTGCAAAAATGTCAACAATTCTGGGTTTTTCTGTCAATATGGGGTGCTGTGTGTACAATAATGAGGGAAAAAATGAACTTAAATGATTTTAGCAAATGGCTGCAATATAACAAAGAGTGAAAAATTTAAGGGGGTCTGAATACTTTCCGTACCCACTGTAAATCTGCTGTAAAGCCAATACAATCTCTGTTACTGTAATCTCCTATTATCACTGTAAAGCTGCTTTAAAACATATTGTTGAAAGCACTATATACAGGTGAAACTCGAGAAATTTGAATATCGTGCAAAAGTTAATTTATTTCAGTAATTCAACTTAAAAGGTGAAACTAATATATTACATAGACTCATTACATGCAAAGTGAGATATTTCAAGCCTTTATTCGATGATTATGGCTTACAGCTTATGAAAACCCCAAAATCTCAGAAAATTTGAATTTTAACATGAAATCAATAAAAAAAAAGGACTTTAAATACAGAAATGTCGGCCCTCTTAAAAGTATAATCATGCATATGTACTCTATTCTTGGTTTGGGCCTCTTTTGCATGAATTACTGCCTCAATGCGGCGTGGCATACATGACATTAAGCCTGTGGCACTACTGAGGTGTTATGAAGACCAGGATGCTTCAATAGCGGCCTTCAGCTCTTCTGCATGATTCGGTCTCATGTCTCTCATCTTTCTCTTGGCAATGCCGATAGATTCTCTATGGCAGCGGTCCCCAACCTTTTTTGCGCCACGGACCGGTTTAATATTTTCATGGACCGGCCTTTAAGGTGTGGCGGATAAATACAACTAAAATAAAATGATACGACAGGCATAAAAAACTGGGGTATTTTTTTAATATAATAATAAACGTGAATCCAATGTGTAGGCCTACCCGCAACTTTATAAGCAGCGTCCTCGTAACATCGCGCCTAAAGACAATTGGAAAGCCTGAACACAAACAAAATGCCCCCCAAAAGAAAAAAATCTCCATGTTTTCGGTGCTGATGCGTTCATGTAACATGTAAGGGTGGCGATGCCAATAAAACACCTAAAAGCTGTCACAACGAACAGGCAAAATGAATGATTATGAATATGTAAAATACAGCAGGAGACATTTTAATTGTTTACTAATAAACAAGTGTTTTCTGTGTCAGTGTCGGCTGCAAAGAGGAAGCTGACGATGCTGACTCGTGATATTCGCAGTAATGAACGCGCCAGAGAGAAATGCACATTTCATACGAATTACATAAGCAAAGAACAGTCAGTTTTCTTTCGTTTTGAATTGTTCTGTTTAAAGATACACCATACCTAGAGATTGGCATGGTTTTATTTCAGTTAGCCTAATAGCTGGTTTGACTTGCATTGAGAGATGATCTTATGGAAAGTACTCCATGCCAATCTCTAGGTATGATGAAGGCTATGTGATGATGTGGGGCTATTTTAATTCCAAAGGCCAAGGGAACTTTATCAGGATGCATAGTATCCTGGATCCATGAAGTAACTGGCCTTTAAAATTAAAAATCTGCCTGCCTCTATGGGAATTTAACATAGGGGTGTCCAGACTTATGCACCCTGTATTTTAAGGAAGAACATTTATTTATTTACGATACATTATTCATTCACAAAGAAAATTGGTGTCCTTAAAGGTTGGATTTTTCCTATTTTTTTTAATTAAGGCATTAAGTTCAATTTCCAAAAGATGATTTTTAATTCCTCGTTTTAGTCAACTTTAGCATGGGTGTTAACTTATGCATAGCACTGTATGTCTCAGGTCTGTGAGGCAAGTAGGCTACCTTATACGCTGAGTTTCGGTTAATTTATGAGACGAGCTCCAGTTCACGCGCCAGCGCCTCCGTGTCGTGATTATCTATTTTCTTATTTATTAAATCCAGGCAATTGGTTGATGAAACATTGATTAAAATTAAGATACAATTGATTTAAAAACAGGCTTTGTGCTCTCTGTTTGAGGTCTCTGTGAAAGTTTTAAAGCAGTCTTTAGTGCCGCTTTCAGAGTGCTCACGTCCGTAACGGAGAACTGTCCCGTCTGTGACATTATTTTATTTTTTTGTGCGAAATAAATTTCGAAATAAATGCGACTCATAGTCCAGTGCGACTTAGGCTATATATGTTTTTTCTTCTTCATGGCGCATTTTTTGACTGATGCGACTTAGGCTATAGCCTACTCTGGAGCGATTTATAGTCCGGAAAATACGTTAAGTTATTAATTCTTTCTGTGCGGCCCGGTACCAAATGTCCCACGGACCAGTACCGGTCCGCAGCCCGGGGGTTGGGGACCCCTACTCTATGGGGTTAAGGTCAGGCTAGTTTGCTGGCCAATCAAGCACAGTAATCCCATGGTCACTGAACAAGGTTTTGGTTCTTTTGGCAAGTCCTGCTGGAAAATGAAGTCAGCATCTCCATAAAGCTTGTCTGAAGGAAGCATGAAGTGCTCTAAAATGTCCTGGTAGACGGCTGCGTTGACTCTGGACTTAATAAAGACTCTGGACTTTAAATCATCAAAATTATAACAAAGGCTTGAAATATCTCAGTAAAATAAAGATGAATTATTTAGGGAAGTAGAGTTCTTTGGTCAGCATAGACACAATGCAAGGTATCTGTTTCTTGCCACCGAACCCTGGCATATTGCAGGAGGATTCGAAGTCGAGCGCCACCTTGTGGTTGACACGTGTCATTATCTGCATGATCTCCAGTTGCTTGCCGTATTTTGTATACAACCTCTGGAGCGATCACACAACATCGGCCGCCCATCACATCTGAAATGCCAAAGTGCTCACCAGCTGAGTGCTATAATATCAATCTATTGCTTGATGGCCTTAAAGCTGCAGTCCGTAGCTTTTTTGGTTAAAAATGATCCCAAATAAATTTTTGAGCAAGTACATAACCAGCCAGTGTTCAAAACTATCTGCTTGTCTTAGCTGGATTCAAAACGGTAAGCTTGTAATAATGTTTTTTATTCCAGTGGTACTGGTGGATTTCCGCGGGAAATTCGAGCATGTCTTTGCGTCATTGTGTCACATCTGTGAACATAAAGAAGGAGTCTCGGCTAGTAGGCTATAGCCTGGAACACACCAAGAGTGGTAACCGTGAAAGTCCATCGGCATTTGCGTGTAATGCACCTTTCCGGTATTGAATGGTATAATCATGCGCTGACAGGAGAAGCGCCCAACGCTGCATTCGGGCTGCAGCCATTGACGGTGTACTTTTCAATGGACTCAGGATGGAGGTCAGCGGACGATGGTCAGTGAGTAGGGTGAACTTGTTACCATAGAGGTACTGGTGGAACTTGCGTACTCCAAAGACTATCGCTAGCGCCTCCTTCTCGATCTGAGCATAGTTTTGTTCCGCCTTGCTAAGAGTTCGCGATGCATAGGCTATAGGTCTTTCCTCACCATCAGGCATGACGTCACGTGCGAGAGCACAACTCCGACCCCATAAGGCGAAGCATCACATGCGAGGCGGAGGGGCAGCTTAGGATTGTAGTGAGTCAATACTTTCTGTGATACAAGTAGTGCTTTAGATGTCTGGAACGCTGACCCACAGGCTGACGTCCACTGCCATTTCTTCCCTTTGTTTAGCAGTTCATTCAGTGGTTTCATGACAGTGGCTAGGTCGGGAATGAAACGTCCGTAATAGTTTAGCATCCCTAGGAACGAACGTAGCTGACTGACATCACCTGGTGCTGGTGCTTCCACAATGGCACGTACCTTCTCTGGTGACTTGTGGAGTCCAGCAATGATATGGCCCAAGTATTCCACGGACTCCTGGAAAAACAGGCACTTCTCTTACTTGAGATGCAGGCCCTGTTCCTCTAGCCTGCCCAGGACTGCATCCAGAGTTTTTACTAGGTGAGTCTGTTTGTCAGGACCACTGATAAGGATGTCGTCCAGGTAACAGTGCGTGTACGGCAGTCCAAGAAGCACTTGGTCCATAGCCTTCTGAAATAAGGCGGGCGATGATGCTACTCCAAACGGTAACCGGTTAAAACGAAATAGCCCTTTTTGTGTAGAGATAGTCAGCAGCTCTCTAGACTTCTCTTCTACCTCCATCTGTAGATAGGCATTTGATAAGACTAACTTACTAAAGCGTTGGCCTCCTGCTAGAGAGGCAAAAAGGTCCTCAATGCGTGGAAATAGATACTTAACCACTTTCATTTTCATCACCTCTTGCCTCAACGTGATAAATTCTCTTCTTTCTATTTTTTACACTGCGCTTAATTGCATTACCTTTCTGTTCAGGTTTTTCCACTTTCTGTTTTCCATTCTCTGTCTTGGCTGCTTTTGGCTTTACTCTTACACATGCGCTTAGTGTGGCCTTTCCTCCCACACTGGTGGCAATCACGATCTTTGTACCAGCAGTCCTCATCAGTATGGTTAATTTTTCCGCAACGGCGGCATTTATGGGAAAACACCGCGTTTGAGCGAGCCACTTAACTGCTGCACATCGCGCGCTACTGTCTCTGCAGATACAGCGTAATCGACTGCTTTCTGAAACGTAAACGTGAGATCTTTCTCCGTCAAAAGGCGCTTCTGCACAGTTTCACTCTTAAGTCCACAAACAAATCTGTCCCTTAGTGCGTCTTCCAAGTAAGCACCAAACTCACAATGTTCCGACAGTTTTTTCAATAAAAAACAATAAAAAATTGTTTCAATAAAAAACAATGTTTTTTAATGTTTTTTTTCAATAAAAAACAATCCGCGACAATCCAGCTCTGGTCAAGCAGGCACTAGTAGGCACATAGAGAGCGCATGCGTCGCGACTGAGTGCGTTGTTGTGTTTGGAGCTCCGTCTAATTAATTCAGAAACCTTGATTTTCTTCTTTACACTCTTTTACAAACAAACTTTTTCATTTTTATAGCGTGTGAACATATCTGGAATACTATTCTCTTTATAAAACAATCGGATTGTTTGAGAGACGACTCGACGCCCGTGAAGAGACGACTCGACGCCCGTGAAGAGACGACTCGACGCCCGTGAAGAGACGACTCGACGCCCGTGAAGAGACGACTCGAAGCCCGTGAAGAGACGACTCGAAGCCCGTGAAGAGACGACTCGAAGCCCGTGAAGAGACGACTCGACGCCCGTGAAGAGACGACTCGAAGCCCGTGAAGAGACGACTCGAAGCCCGTGAAGAGACGACTCGACGCCCGTGAAGAGACGACTCGACGCCCGTGAAGAGACGACTCGACGCCCGTGAAGAGACGACTCGACGCCCGTGAAGAGACGACTCGACGCCCGTGAAGAGACGACTCGACGCCCGTGAAGAGACGACTCGACGCCCGTGAAGAGACGACTCTACGCCCGTGAAGAGACGACTCGACGCCCGTGAAGAGACGACTCGACGCCCGTGAAGAGACGACTCGACGCCCGTGAAGAGACGACTCGACGCCCGTGAAGAGACGACTCGACGCCCGTGAAGAGACGACTCGACGCCCGTGAAGAGACGACTCGACGCCCGTGAAGAGACGACTCGACGCCCGTGAAGAGACGACTCTACGCCCGTGAAGAGACGACGCCCGTGAAGAGACGACTCGACGCCCGTGAAGAGACGACTCGACGCCCGTGAAGAGACGACTCGACGCCCGTGAAGAGACGACTCGACGCCCGTGAAGAGACGACTCGAAGCCCGTGAAGAGACGACTCGAAGCCCCGACGCCCGTGAAGAGACGACTCGACGCCCGTGAAGAGACGACTCTACGCCCGTGAAGAGACGACTCGAAGCCCGTGAAGAGACGACTCGAAGCCCGTGAAGAGACGACTCGAAGCCCGTGAAGAGACGACTCGACGCCCGTGAAGAGACGACTCGACGCCCGTGAAGAGACGACTCGACGCCCGTGAAGAGACGACTCTACGCCCGTGAAGAGACGACTCTACGCCCGTGAAGAGACGACTCGACGCCCGTGAAGAGACGCCCGTGAAGAGACGACTCGACGCCCGTGAAGAGACGACTCGACGCCCGTGAAGAGACGACTCTACGCCCGTGAAGAGACGACTCGACGCCCGTGAAGAGACGACTCTACGCCCGTGAAGAGACGACTCGATGCTGGCGATATGTTTATGCCCTAAATCAATACATGATTAACTAACTGTATTTCTCTATGTACATTTCTGAAATGCACTTTCTGTAAAGCTGCTTTGAAACAATATGTATTGTGAAAAGCGCTATACAAATAAATTTGAATTGAATTGAATACTGTGCAACGGTTTCCCCTTCCCCCTGATTTCACTTGTGAAACCGGAATCTCTCCGCAATCACGAGCGGCTTTGGAGCGAAATGGGCCTGCAACACTCTCACAATATCGTCATAATCCATATCTCCCGGCTTGTCGGGAGCAACCAAACTTCGAAATATTCCATACCTTTTTTGATCCCAGCACACTAAACAGCACAGGCACTTTCTTTGTGTCCCTTATCTCATTAGCCAGGATGTAATGTTCAAAACGTTCAATATACGTTGCCCACTGCTCACCGGCCTCATCAAAGGGATCCATATGTCCAATTATTCCAGCCATGATGTGTCTGCTTCTGGTGGCTTGCACTGTAACGTTAGATTCTTCAGAAGAAGACCGACTCATTACCTCTTAACAGCCAACACTAGCTCACTAGCTAGTTGTTTCCAGCGTGGTTGTTCTTTTTTTTGTTCCTCTATAACTTGACCAACACCGGCTGTTCACTCGCCGATGCAGTGAAAAGTCTTCAGGACTACACAACTCGTCGCCAGTTTATATTATGTTGCTTCCTAATGTCTTTATATAAACAACTCTATATTCGCACACAGAGCAACACTCACACGCAGATTAGCTGTTTACTCACTGCGCCCTAGTGGTCACTCTTCATATAGCCCAACATTTAGCTACATATATAACAGAGAAAATGTCCCGCATTTTCATCAGTCTGTTTGGGTTTTAATTATCATATTAAGAAAACAAGCATGCGTTCTTTTGCCTATTTAAGAAAGTATTTTATGTATTCTTTTTGCGGTGTAGTTTTTCACCTATAGCCTATTTAACAGCGCTTCGTCAGAAGTACAAATACAACAGCCGTTTTTTAAATCCAATATAATGGTTGAAAGGAAAGGAGTAAACACGGTCACTAGGTGGTGACGGCTGTCAATCAAAATGTGGACCGGTGATTCGTTCCATGTGTTCCCTGTCAGAAAACAAATGGATAATTCGGTCAATTTTAATTTTAATTTTAATTTAACAGAATTTATCAACTTGTTGCCTGCTGTGGTTGTTTTAATTCACATCCTTTCTAAAAATATGAGTTTTTGGTTTAATATATTCTTAATATATGAGACTGTCAATGATCTAATTTCATGTTGTTTTATATTTTATTTGTTCATTGTTTATTTTGGGGGATTTTAGTTGGACTTGGTCAGAACTGTTTCAAAAATAGTTATAGGCTATCTGCATGATGCCCTGCCTTTGGGCTCAGTGATGTTCAATTTAAATGACATGTACATTGTGATGTAATGGTGTTTTCTGGAAGGGACTAAAGAACAAAGAACTTTTATCAGCTGAAAGGCAGAATACAAATGTTTTTATTAAGTTAGATCGACATTATATAACAGTTTCAGGTTATGTTTTAGTGTTGGTAACATGTCCCACATTGTCCCACACAAACTTATAATCGTCCCACATTTGGTTTGTTTGATGGTGGTCACCCTACCTGTGGCTCAAAAGGGACACAACAAAAATAGGGACACCCGAGAAAGCCAAAATAAAATGCAAAATGTATTACCAAAATAGAACTATAAAAATAAATAAATAAAACTACGTACAACGGTAACAGTGAACAAATTCATAATCCGTGCACGCTTTCGCAATCGTTGTTTGTAATATTCAGTTCCTGTGAATTTTTTAAAAATACTGTTCCAATAGGTGAAGTTACACAACAATATGCTGATTGATTACATAACAATATTTGGATGTAATATTCAGTTCCTGTGAAAACCTGTTCCAGTTAATGGACAGGTGATGTGTAATATTCAGTACCAGTAAACTCCCCCTGCTGGAACAGTTTCTTACAGTAACTGAATACACAACATCAAGGACATGAACCTTGCCCCCCCCCCCCCCCCCCCCCCCCCCCCACAAACCACCCCGTTATAAAACGACCTGAATTTCAGTTTCTATTTCAGAAGGAAATCAAAGTATCTGACAACACACCTGTAAGTACTTTACTTCATTCCCATTAATTGCATCTTTACCTTTGCTTTTTTACTGATCTTTTAAAAAAAAGTTCGGAGTGTTTTTTAATGACGAATGGATTCAGATAACAAGACGTGACTGTGTGTAATCGCCACTAAAGAGGATCAGTGAAGAGTCTGTGTGTTGTTTTTGACATTTCTGAGACAGTCTAAGACTAAAACGTATCGTATTATAGAAGAAGAAGAGTAACATTAAACTTATTTCATAATGTGTCTTGGGCAATAAAGAGAAACTGCCTGAAATAGGGGAGAGGGGCACAAAGTAACGCTTCTTGACTTTCTCAGTTTGTGTAAATATACTTATGGTTCAGTATTTATTTTTTCCCACATTAATTTCCCACATGTCTGGTACAGTTATTATGTGGGTTTGTTTTATTAATACAGTATATACTTTTTTCTTGATATACCTCGAAAGAATGTAAGTGAAATGTGACCACATGCCCCATAGATGGGGTACATTGTGACATGTGAGGGGCACATAGTAACATGACCATATGACTGCTTAAAATGTAATCTGATCTAATAAAAAAATATACAAGACAAACTAAAATATTTTCTCAATAAAATACAATTATTAACTTTTTCATATAAAATAATGGAATTTTTTTAATAATTAAATATAATTTTTTTAATTTTGACTATGAACACAGGAAAACACAGCTATACAACATAGTTCAAAACAAATAAATAATTAGTCATTTTTTGAACATTGACTCTCAGTCTTTATTCACCTTTTTCTCACGTTTTCTCAATAGAATTAATAAAAGTATAGAATATAATAGCATATTTCTAATAGGGGCACATTGTAACGCAGTGTGACAACATGCCCCCGCCTGCACAACTGGGATTTAAACCCGGCTAGTGTCTTCTGCTAGTTAGCGAAGCATTAAAGAACTATCTCAACTGTTAAATAACATATTGGAGATTAAAATAATATCAGATTTTTCTAATTTTAAATAAACACACAAAAAAAAGAGATGAAAAATTTACTTAAGTAAGAAATTTACTTTTGCTATGGTTTAATAAATGTCTATGGATATCTTCCGATTGTTTTTAAATTAATTTTAGCGCAATTTTTTCTCTATATAGTGTTGATATGGCAACTAGTAAATACACGAAGTTTCGTCATGCTAGCATGTGTGGAAGTATTTAAAACAAGTGTGTTACAACTAGCCCCGCGTTACGTTGTGCCCCGCGCTCCCATACTTTCTGGGTTACTGTAATTTGTGACCCCAATTCAAGTGACAATGACTGAGCCAGCCTTCATTCATCAAGCTGTGACATGTCTGTATATCTTATGATAATGATATTTGTGATCATTATGACTTCACGATCATCTAAATCTAGAAAGAAGCAAACAAGTTATCTCTTAGCATTTTAAGGGATCTTTACACTCCTGTAGTTTTTTTTAGGAAATGTCTTTGAAACCAGTTGGTTTAGTTTTTAACACAACAAAAACTCAAGTTTGACATAAACAGAATATATAATTATATATATTGTTGTGTAACCTAAAAATGTCCTTTCGATTTTAATGACAAAATCATGGCGGAAGGAAATAAAGCAGGAAAGATGTGAATTACTATGACACAACATTTACAGATAAACACTTACTGTAACTCATCCATGCTGCATTTCCTGGAATTCTTAATAAATAATAGCTATTATTATTATTTTTCTTTGCTGGAAATGTGTTGCATTATTAATCAGTACATCTGTTTCTTTGGTGTTCTTTTAGTGACCATGTCGGACGGAAAACCCAGGGGTGAAGACACTGTGGACGCCAGACAAGGGAACGCACAAGAGTATGTGTTTGATTTTGATGGAAATTGTTTCATTACAAACATATAATTACAAGAAACGGCAGATGGATATGTAGGTCAGAATTAGAACGACCCATTGTTGATTGAGGAATCACTGAGAAGATCCCCTTAGTCCAGTCATTTTAAGCCAAAATGGGGGTCAACCTTGAACAAATTGCAACAGAAGCAAACTCAACTGATTTTGTATCCTCATTATGTCCTGAGTAAGGAAAAAAAGCCCAGAAGAATCCCATTAGGGGAAAGTTTTGAAAAAGACCCAAATATATCCTATTCATACGCCTATTCATTCTTTTTCTTATGTGAATAGGGTACAAACATTGTAACCTTTAGATGTCACCATGAAAATGACTGAGTTGATTACTTACATCAAGAAAAAAGAAAAAATGTATTACAAGTTTTTTTTAATTGTTTGTTACCATGGACAAACGGTGCATAATCTAATTACGTATGTGCTAATTTGCATAAATACCACAACAGGTCTAAGCATTGGGTATAGCCAGGGGGAAATGTCTTGTTGAATCTTGTTGACACATAACAGTAAAATACTTAATGTTTAGATCTGAATGGAACTCATTTAGGATACCCATGAGCATTAATACATAGAGGCAGGAAGAAGTACTTTAAACCAGCCTTTATTAATTTTTAAGAGATTGGGTTTGGGGCTGTGGGACTGTTTCTGGGGGACGAGTCTGAGGGAAGAACAGGAGACAATGATAAGGAGAATGCAGAAGACAAAAGGTAGGTAAAATAAAAAGTGAATCCCCAGAAACAGTCCCACGGACCCAAACCCCATCTCTGCAATAATAATTAATAAAGGCTGGTTTAAAGTACTTCTTCCTGCCTCTATGTATTAATGCTCATGGGTAGCCGTAATGGGTTCCATTCAGACATTAACATCAAGTATTTTACTGTTATGTGTCAACAAGATTCAACAAGACATTTTCCCCTGGCTAGACCATAGAGGGCAATGTTTAGATCTGTTGTGGTATTGTGCTGTAGATTATGCACCGTTTGTCCGTGGTAACAATCTATTTAAAAAAACTTGTAATACATTTTTTGTTTGTCTTGATGTAAGTAATCAACTCAGTAATTTTCATGGTGATATCTTAAGGTTAAAATGTTTGTACCCTATTCACATAAGAAAAGGAATGAATAGGCTATATTTGGGTCTTTTTCAAAACTTTCCCCTAATGGGATTCTTCGGGACTTTTTTTTCCCTTACTCAGGACATATTGGATACAAAATCAGTTGAATTTGCTTCTGTTGCAATTTGTTCAACCTTTTTTCATAAAACGACTGGACTACCTCAATCATTGTATCGCTTAAAACTCATCTTTGATCACTCAAATTACATATTTAAACGTTTTTTCCTTTTCCAAAAAATTATTCATGCCTTAAAATATTTTTGAATGTAATTCGACACCCTTGCCTCATTTAGTATACGCAGTTCTATAGATATACAACGCTCGTCTTTTGGGGTCGACAGCTTATAAAAAATGTATTTCTGGGTTTTTTAGCTTGTTTGCTGCACACTTTGTCACACAGCAGCTTTTAGACATTGTTTTGTTTTTTGTAATAAGTCATAAACACTGTAAAAAGTGAACAGTTGGATCAACTTAAAAAAATGACTTCAATTGGTAACACCAAAAGAAATTAAGTTTTCTCAACTTAAATTATCATGTTTTATCGTTTTAAGAAATAAGTTGAGAAAACTTTATTTCTTTAGGTGTTACCAATTGAAGTCATTTTTTTAAGTTGATCCAACTGTTCACTTTTTACAGTGAATGAAAAGGAGGCAGCTTCACACAATGCACAGTCAATGGAGACTGATAGAGTGACTGTCTATAATTTCCACTTTGATTAGGAATGACTCATAAAAGTATTTGCTCTCGCAGGACTCGGATTCTCACGGATGCCGGAGTCGATCAAACGGATGCCAAACCACGTTCTGATGCTTTCCAGTACAACATGAACTACGGCAGTCTGGGACAATGTGTGATCATCAACAACAAGAACTTCCACAGAAAAACAGGTAAGAGCTGGGAAGCACACAGACGAAACCCCGAAACACATTTTTTGAGATATGAACAGATATGAACAGGCTGCACATCACTGAAAACACTAAAAACACTTCAATACAACCAATAAATTGGTTATTTTTGCGTTTTTCTGAGCAATTTTTGTTCTTCCGGGTTGAAAAGCAACGTCCGGGAATGTGAGGTAGAAGCGTGCCTTCGGAGCGTGTGATTGGCTGTCGGCTCGATTCTACGTCAGCTGACCCTCGAGCTAATCTCTGCATTAATTCATGAGAGAGAGCTCGTTCAATCCAATCACTGCGCTGTATTACGCATGAGGTCGCATTACAGCGGAGAATTGAAACAACATCGGCGCGCACATGAGATCGGCTTCTTCAAATGAAATATGTGTTTAGCCGTACGTCTGATCATGAACGCGATGGAATTATTCTGATACACAAAAGACAATTATGTAGACCTGAAAATTCAACAATGGACACAAAAGTAACTGTGCCTTTATTCTTTCTGTGTTAACCTGACGCGTCATTTGTTCAGAGACTGTAGTGCTCGTAAATGAAGCCTAATGAAAATATTATTAAACTTTTTAAATGTTCTACCGCGTTTTTGCAGTTTGTTATAGGATTATTTTTTTCAATTCTGTTTTTTCCCCCTCAGTGATCATATTTTAAAGGGGTGGTTGATTATGATTTGACTTTTCTAACTTTAGTTAGTGTGTAATGTTGCTGTTTGAGCATAAACAACATCTGCAAAGTTACGACGCTCAAAGTTTAAAGCAAAGGGAGATATTTGCTTTTACAGAAATCGCTTTTTAAGGACTACAACAAACGGCTGGTAGAGACTACACCACATTCCTCCCGGGTTAGTGACATCACCAACCCTCAAATTTACATAAGCCCCGCCCCCGGAATACGCAGTTCATGTTGAGAAGAGGACCAGATGTTGTAGTCGAGCACATCTGTGAGTCTGCTCAAGCTGTCGTATCCGTCTTTCCACACTTATTGCATTACAGTACGTAACACAAATGCAAGAGCATGTCACTCTGCAGGCGTCTTACAACAGTTCCCACACGAGCGACTTTATAGATTATCATGACAGAATTTGCTAACTGAAGATAGTTAACTCCACATCAGCAACATAAACTCATCAACTAACCATTCAGAAATGTCCTGTTGCTTCTACATGTTGTCACTTCTTCTCGAGTCTCTCCATCATTTTCCGACTCCAGTTTAAACATTTCAGTGCTTGTCTGCGCGAGGTAATCGGAGCTGCTAACACACTTGAAGCTCCACCCCCTGTGCCGGGAGCAGCAGCTCATTTGCATTTAAATGACGCGTTTTTATTGACCCTCAAAAAGAGACAATTTAAACATGCTGTAAAAAATGAACAGTGGGGTATTTTGAGCTAAAACTTCACAGACTTATTTTACATCTTGTAAAAAGCGGCATTATACCATATTATACCTTTAATATTCATATACCATTCGTACAATATTCAATATTCGTGTTTTATTGGTTGTTTTTCCTCCACTACACTCCCACTTTTCCACAGTTTTCACGTCCATTTCTAGAGACTCAGCGGCGTGAACGACCAGGCTAAAACCGAGGGGTTTCAGGACACTTTAAGGGTTTAGTTCAGGCATTTGTTCATCCTAATTTTAATCTCTTTTAAACAGAAATGGATGTTCGTGACGGGACAGACGAGGATGCAAAGAATGCTATGGCGACCTTCTCAAAGCTAGGCTTCCAAGTCAGTACTTGGAATGATCAAACTGTCTCAGAGATGAGGGATTTGTTAACTACAGGTATGTTTTGCATCACTGATTGATTAGAATAATTGAATGGCTCATAAACTCACGAAGTCTTCCATCCTCAGTGTCTTGGCATGATCACAGTAAGTCGGCCATGTTTGTGTGTGTGTTGTTGAGTCATGGAGACGATGGGATGATTTTTGGCACGGATGGAGTTATAGCACTGAAGACACTGTTTGAGCTCTTCAGAGGAGATCGCTGCACTTCACTGGTGGGAAAACCCAAGCTTTTCTTCATTCAGGTGAGCGTCATGATAAGAGATGAGATGCGTTTCTTGCTCAAAATCCTCATCTTGGCGACAGTGTTATTTTTGGTATAATTGGTATTATAACGTGTCGTCTGAGGAAGAAGAAGCTAGCCGTTCAAAAGTTTGGGATCGGTACGATTTTTAATGTTTTAGAAAGAAGTCTCTTCTGCTCACCAAGGCTGCATTTATTTAATTAAAAATAGGAAAAAAACAACAATATTGTGAAATATTATTATAATGTAAATCAGCTGTTGTCTATGTGAATATATAGTAAAGTGTAATTTTTGTGATCAAAGCTGAATTTTCAGCATCATTACTCCAGTCTTCAGTGTCACATGATCCTTCAGAAATCACTCTAATATGATGATTTGATGATCAAGAAACATTTATGATTATTATCAGTGTTGGAAACAGTTGTGCACGTTTTTCATTATTCTTTGATGAATAGAAAGTTCAGAAGAACAGCATTTATCTGAAATAGAATGCTTTTTTAACATTATACACTACCATTCAAAAGTTTGGAAGGAAAGAAAAGACATTTATAATGTTACAAAATATTATATTTCAGATAAATGCTGTTCTTTTGAACTTTCTAACTTGATCTTGCCTTAAAATATCTTGAATGTAACTCGACACCCTTGCCTCATTTAGTATGCGCGGTTCTATGAATATGCAAATGAGCCCCGCCTCCACTCACTCAGCTCAGAGATCCACTGGTTGACGATCACACGTTGATCTGATTGGTTACAAGGTAGTTTGTGACGTCAGAAACACCAGCGATTTCAAAGCGTGTTTTTGAGACTGTCTTTGGTTCACTGCAGTTTTAAGGAGGAAATACTCAGCAATGGTGTCGACTTATGAATTTACACATGCTTTGTCTTAAAGCATATTAAAAACACCACATTAAAAGCTTAAGAGTGTTGCTTTAGTTGCTCTTTCACAGATGTGTTGACCCTGTGTGTGTCTCCAGGCTTGTCGAGTCACAGATCTGGACCCTGGCATTGAAGCAGACGGTGATAGTGACACGGAAACAAAGAGAATTCCAGTGGAGGCCGATTTTCTGTATGCGTACTCCGCGGCACCAGGTATCTAATGTCTCGCTCAGTGCATTTTCCTCACAAAACCACATGCACTCGCCCTCAAACGTGTGTCTGTCTGTCTCTCCTCAGGGTATTACTTCTGGAGGAACGTCGCTCAGGGTTCCTGGTTCATCTCCTCGCTCTGTGAGATGCTGTCAAAATACGGCAAGCAACTGGAGATCATGCAGATCATGACACGTGTCAACCACAAGGTGGCGCTCGACTTCGAATCCTACAACTACATGCCAGAGCTCAATCGCAAGAAACAGATACCTTGCATTGTGTCTATGCTGACCAAAGAACTCTACTTCCCTAAATAATTCATCTTTATTTTACTGATTAAGTTGCAATGGGATAAAAACACTTTTTAAAGCATTTTTATTCTGTCTAGTCAAACCAACATTTACTCAGACACCTTCAACACTTCTCACATTATCACAGTTTACTTGCAATAGTTTAGAAAATGGTAATAAAATATGAGCAGAACTCAGTTGATATTTGACTGGTTTTGTCCGTCCTTCTGTTAGACTGTCTCACACATGAATTATGCTGTGGAACAACTTAAATGAGAAGCTTAAGAAATGTCCAAATATAAAACAATTCAGGAAAAGATTTAAAGAAATGATTTTTGAACGTTATAAAAATGAAGTAAAATGAGTTGGTTAAGCCAGAAATGTCTGTTGCTAACATATTGTATAAATGTATGAAGATTTATGTGGTTGTGTTTTGTAAAAAAAAAAAAAAAAAAAACTAATGTATTAAGAGTTTGAAAGAGGGGTGGGAATTAACAAGTGTTAAACTTCAGCCCACTCCTTTTCAAGCAGCGGTGAATTTTATTTGTTGGATCATCAGTGTTTTTCGATTATTGTCTTATGTTGTACACACTGTACACTTTTTCACTGTGTGCTTGAAAAAAATAAAATAAATAAATAAATAAATAAATGTTGAATATCTGTCAGCTGTTAAATTTCTAATAATGACGTTGCACGTTTCGGTGTCAGAGGGTTCCTCCAGTTCTTCCAGCATTCATAATGTTGAACAATTATCTCCATAAATCAGAGAGACACTTACGACTTTACTTTGTTGTTTGGCCACTCCAGTCATTCGTCATAAAATGTATACACCCTTTCCAACACTGCGTCCTGTATGATATATGTATATATATGTATATGTATATGTATATGTATATGTATATGTATATGTATATGTATATGTATATGTATGTATGTATGTGTGTGTGTGTGTGTGTGTGTGTGTGTGTGTATTTATGTATGTAAATGTATACCCAGCAAACACAGAACATTCCATGGTTCCCATTTGGTTATTTTATTAATAACCACATTTTTCCCAGGAAGTTCCCTACAGGTTATTTTTAGGGTTTATTTTTATAACAGGCCTATGTTATTATGCTAAAATGTGTCATTTTTAAAAAAAATATATTTTGCAGATACAGGTTATTAAAACCTGGATTAGATTGCGTTAAAATGCATTATAATTTTCAGATAAATCCAATTTTACAGCAAAAAATATTAAGCCAAGGTTATGCGTATAGTATAGTATAACTATAGTGAATAAACTGTGATAATGTGAGAAATGTTGAAGGTGTCTGAATAGTGTTTGGTTTGACTGTATATTATTTAGAAAAGATGCGACTCAAAAAGATTTGATGCCGCTAACTTTAGACTTTATAGTTCTTCAACACTATAAGTCGCTGGTAACTTTGAGAGACTGGTTGAATAATCTAGAGGAGAAACACGAGTCCTCGACTGATAACAGAAATAGAGGACTGAGGGTTTGCTGGATGAAATGTTTGTGTGGATTATAACCTTTATGTCTCATTGTACACACTTCATCATTTAGTGTTGTTTTGTTTCTTTAGTTTGTTTCCAGCAGTTCAGTTGTGATTCTGCTGTTCTCTGAAATATAGAAAAATATGTTTATTGGAATGATTTAGGGAGGTTTTCAGGTAGGTTTAGGTTTTCACCTGGCTATACCTAATGTTTAGACCTGTTGTGGTATTTATGCAAATTAGCACATACGTAATTAGATTATGCACCGTTTGTCCATGTTAAAGGGATACTCCACTTTTTTGGGAAATAGGCTCGTTTTACAACTCCCCCAGAGTTAAACAGTTGAGTTTTACCGTTTTCGAATCCATTCAGCCGATCTCCGGGTCTGGCGGTACCACTTTTAGCATAGCTTAGCATAGATCATTGAATCGGACAAGACCATTAGCATCTCTCTCAAAAAAAATGACCAAAGAGTTTCAATATTTTTCCTATTTAAAACTTGACTCTTCTGTAGTTACATCGTGTACTAAGATGATATGACGCAGCACCTGATAATAGGTCTAATAGGTTAGACAAACTTGCTGCTGGGGACTATTTTCAGGCGCTGCGTCATATCAGTACGCCTGCTGGACTCATGGTACGGCAGCAAAGTTTCTTGATTATTACGCAGGAATGAGAGTATAGTTCTAGCCATATCAGCCTACAAAATCGCAACCTTTCATTTTCCGTCGGTCTTAGTACACGATGTAACTACAGAAGAGTCAAGTTTTAAATAGGAAAAATATCGAAACTCTTTGGTCATTTTTTTTTAGAGAGATGCTAATGGTCTTGTCCGGTTCAATTCATTATGCTAAGCTATGCTAAAAGTGGTACTGCCAGACCCGGAGATCGGCTGAATGGATTCGAAAACGGTAAAACTCAACTGTTTAACTCTGGGGGAGTTGTAAAACGAGCCTATTTCCAAAAAAAGTGGAGTATCCCTTTAACAAACCATTTTAAAAAACGTACATTTTTTCTTTGTCTTGATGCAAGTAATCAACTCAGTCATTTTCATGGTGATATCTAAAGGTTACATTTTTTACCCTATTCACGTAAGAAAAAGAATGAATAGGCTATATATATATATTTTTTTTTAACTTTTCCCTATAGGGATTTCCCTGGGCTTTTTTTCCCCTTTACTCAGGACATATTGAGGATACAAAATCAGTTGAGTTTGCTTCTTTTGCAATTTGTTCAACCTTTTTTCATCAAATGACTGGACTATATTTACACAATTAATGTCCAGTAACTAGGAGAGGAGTAAAGAAGCAAAAGTCATGGGTCAAATTCACTCAATGTATTAATGAATGAATGAATTATTCTCTCACAATGTCAACAAAATGTAAATATGTCACAATGAAACAGCATAGGCCTACGCAAAATAACCAAACAATAAAACAAGGTGCTTTGAGTCAAAAGATACAATGATGTTCAGATGTTGACATAAGGCAAGGTTTAGAAACTAGTTTGTAGATCGAACTCAGTATGTCCATCTGAGTTTCTTGGGATATCTAAAGGGGTCCCCCAGGGGTCTATTTTGGGACCTATTCTGTTCTCTATTTTTCTAAATGATTTAGGTAAGGATGTTCAAGCAAAAGTACATTTTTATGCTGATGACACACTGTCATTTATACATATTATGCTCCTTCCATAGCACAGGCTGTGCAAGAGCTTCAGACTGCATTTCAGTCATTACAAACTGCTCTGCTCAATTTAAAATTGGTTTTAAATCCTCAGAAAACGAAGTTCATGGTCTTTTCAAAAACTCGCCTACAGTTGCTTGATGATCTTAGCATTTTTTACGTCTGATGGTAAATCCACGTACAAGTACTTGGGTATATGGATAGACGACAAACTTTTATTTAATGTACATATTGCTAATCTAGTTAGGAAGCTCAAAGTAAAGATTGGCTTTTATATTAGAAATAAATCTAGCTTTACTTTTAATGGCAAAAAAAAAAAAAAAAACTTGTGGAAGCTACTTTTCTGTCTGCGATTGATTATGGTGACATATTATATATGCATGCAGCCTCCTCCATCTTACTTGATTCAGTGTATCATGCGTCTCTACGCTTTATTACAAATGCAGAGTCCCTCACTCACCATTGCATTCTTTATGATCTGGTGGGTTGGACAGCACTGACCACCCGCACAAAACAGCATTGGTATATTTTTTATATATAAAGCCATGCTAGGTAAACTTTCAGCTTACCTTTGTACCCTCCTCTGTCTCAATTCTGCTAGTTATCAGCTACACTCCTCCAAGTGGTTGCTTTTTAATGTACCCAGGGTTTGGACAGATTTGGGGAAAACTGCATTTTCATACTATGCTCCATGGGCATGGAATAATTTGCAAAAAGATTTTAAACTAGAAACGTGTATATCAATTAATAAATTTAAGACCATCATAAAAAATGTGGTAAAGGAGACATGTAGTTGTTTTTCTTAAGAGGTCCTTGTATTTGAATGATTTTTGCATAATTGTATTCAATTCAATTCAATTCAAATTTATTTGTATAGCGCTTTTCACAATACATATTGTCTCAAAGCAGCTTTACAGAAAGTGCATTTCAGAAATGTACATAGAAAAAAAATGTACATACATGTACTATGTTGTGTTTATGTATGGCTGCTACCTTGGCCAGGTCTCTCTTGTAAAGAGATTTTTGATCTCAATGAGACTTCCTGGTAAAATCAAGGTAAAAAAAAAAAGTGGTGTTAATAAGAGTACTCAGTCTTAACAAGTCCCATGTATTCCAGAGAAGGTCCACGTAAAGAAAGGAGGGTGCAGATATCCTCAGGCGTCAAGAGTTCTCAGTCTTAGCAAGTCCCAGGTATTCCAGAGAAGGTCCACGTAAAGAAAGGAGGGTGCAGATATCCTCAGGCGTCAAGAGTTCTCAGTCTTAGCAAGTCCCAGGTATTCCAGAGAAGGTCCACGTAAAGAAAGGAGGGTGCAGAAATCCTCAGGCGTCTATCCTGAGACGTGATGCCTTCACATTGGAACTCGAACAGGCGGTTACAGGTTAGTAGGTATCTTTGTACCCAGACAGCAACTTAGTGTCGGTCCACATCTGGGCCATGTGGAATCCACTTGTACCAGATGTGGACTGGATCTGGGCCGACAGTATGTTCATAGTTCAACTTTTGCCGCTGCGCTCTGTGACGATTACCAGCGCGGCCAATAGAATCGGGGGATCCAAACAAGCACGGAAATCAAAATTGAACGGCTAGTACTGTGTGTGTCGGAATTTCCTGAGCTGTAACGTTACGATACAAGTTTGAGGTCGTATAGGGACATCGTCTATCGCTCGCTTCTTAGAACGGGACAGATACATTGTTTGCTGCTGACCGAAAGGAGGAACAACAGACGTAATAGAGCTCCCGCTAAAAGTTTTTAAAACTCTGCCTACGTCATAGCGCAGCGCAAACCGTGTTGTATCTGAAGGGCAACGCTGAACCCAGCGGCAAGCGCCGCGCATACTGCGTCCTGTGTGAAAGGCCCATTAATGTGATGGGATAATAACAGTGAGGCCTGTAGCTTCGTGTGCTGCGATGTTCAGTGTGCGTGATGGGTTTGTGTGATATGGTCAGCTGGACAAACGTATGAGGCGCCACGTAGGATTTAAATCAAACTTCGCTTATCAATACATACACAACACACGTGCATATACACCTATAAATTACTCGCATATACATGTATACTATAGGGCTTGGGCGTCGTGACGTCATACTTGGCGTGGCGGCCATGTTGATGGCCTCGCGAATGTAAACATACAGCAAGTCGAACGAGGAGAAGCAGAGTTGGGAGAAGAAAAGAAAGAAAAAAGATGTTAAAATCCCGAAAAGGATGTAGAGTTTACCGGGATACGTTAAATAGGGAAACCAGGGACCAGTATGTGGACAAATTTTCCTGTAAAATATCCCGTATTTTAATACCTTCCTCTCATAACATTAATGTTAGCCCTTCCATCGGACCTGTCAGTCTCTGTACTGTTGTCCTGTTGCTATCCCCTTGCCCTTCCAGCGAAACAGAGGTTTTCAAAGCATCGTTTTGCTTACTTGAAGGCAACCTTAGCGTGATATTGGCCTTTTTAAGATAACAGCGTGGTTGTTGTGAGAGCACGATTTCATGCCAATCTGTTAGACCTAGCTTCACAACTCGCTTAGTTAATGCTGCAGTTTTGTATTTCTGCGAATTTTTGCTGTCAGCAGAGGGATAGCAACAGAAAGATGAAAGTTAAAATTTTCATGTTTCGGGATATTTTATAGGAAAATACTAAAACGGGAAGACAGCGGGAAAAGACCTCAAATGCGTGAGAAACCCGGAAAAAACGGGAGGGTTGACAGCTACTAACTCCACTTTTTTGCCGATTTTGTCCACATAACGTTACTGGTCCCTGGCTTCCCTATTTAACGTATCCCCGTAAATTCCACATCATTTTCGGGACTTTAATATCTCTTTTTTTTCTCCCAACTCTGCTTCTCCTCGTTCAACTTGCTGTATGTTTACATTCGCGAGGCCATCAACATGGCCGCCACGCCAAGTATGACGTCACGACGCCCAAGCCCTATTGGATGTTCAAAATACATATATGAAATACACGTGCACACTAATATGAAATCCATAACAATACATGATATTATGTTAGTAATGAATGCATATACACTTGTGCGCGTGCATCGAGTTTATATGTATGTGCAAGTATTTATAGGTGTATGCGTTCGTCAAGTTTATATGTATATGCAAGTTATTCACAAGTGTATATGCATTCATTACTAACATAATATGTATTGGTATGGATTTCATATTAGTGTGCACGTGTATTTCATATATGTATTTTGAACATCCAATAGTATACATGTATATGCGAGTAATTTACCCATCACGCACACTGAACATCGCAGCACACGAAGCTACAGGCCTCACTGTTATTATCCCATCACATTAACCCTATCAGGACCATACTCAGACAGCAACATACTGTCGGCCCAGATCCGGTCCACATCTGGTACAAGTGGATTCCACATGGCCCAGATGTGGGCCGACACTATGTTGCTGTCTGGGTACAAAGATACCTACTAACCTGTAACCGCCTGTTCGAGTTCCAATGTGAAGGCATCGCATCTCAGGATAGACGCCTGAGGATTTCTGCACCCTCCTTTCTTTACGTGGACCTTCTCTGGAATACCTGGGACTTGCTAAGACTGAGAACTCTTGACGCCTGAGGATATCTGCACCCTCCTTTCTTTACGTGGACCTTCTCTGGAATACATGGGACTTGTTAAGACTGAGTACTCTTATTAACACCACTTTTTTTTTTTACCTTGATTTTACCAGGAAGTCTCATTGAGATCAAAAATCTCTTTACAAGAGAGACCTGGCCAAGGTAGCAGCCATACATAAACACAACATAGTATATGTATGTAAATTTTTTTTCTATGTACATTTCTGAAATGCACTTTCTGTAAAGCTGCTTTGAGACAATATGTATTGTGAAAAGCGCTATACAAATAAATTTATTTAAAATTATTTAAAAAGTCACTGGTTTTCTCCACACATACCGCTTAGAATTAAGGCCAAAAAGTTCTATCTTGGTCTCATCAGACCAGAGAATCTTATTTATCACCATCTTGGAGTCCTTCAGGTGTGCTTTCACGTGTCTTGCACTGAGGAGAGGCTTCTGTCGGGACACTCTGCCATAAAGCCCCGACTGGTGGATGGCTGCAGTGATGGTTGACTTACTACAACTTTCTCCCATCTCCCGACTGCATCTCTGGAGCTCAGCCACAGTGATCTTTGGGTTCTTCTTTACCTCTCTCACCAAGGCTCTTCTCCCCCGATAGCTCAGTTTGGCCGGACGGCCAGCTCTTGGAAGGGTTCTGGTCGTCCCAAACGTCTTCCATTTAAGGACTATGGAGGCCACTGTGCTCTTAGGAACCTTAAGTGCAGCAGAAATTTTTTTGTAACCTTGGCCAGATCTGTGCCTTGCCACAATTCTGTCTCTGAGCTCTTCAGGCAGTTCCTTTGACCTCATGATTCTCATTTGCTCTGACATGCACTGTGAGCTGTAAGGTCTTATATAGACAGGTGTGTGGCTTTCCTAATCAAGTCCAATCAGTATAATCAAACACAGCTGGACTCAAATGAAGGTGTAGAACCATCTCAAGGATGATCAGAAGAAATGGACAGCACCTGAGTTAAATATATGAGTGTCACAGCAAAGGGTCTGAATACTTAGGACCATGTGATATTTTCTTTTTTAATAAATGTGCAAAAATGTCAACAATTCTGGGTTTTTCTGTCAATATGGGGTGCTGTGTGTACAATAATGAGGGGAAAAAATGAACTTAAATGATTTTAGCAAATGGCTGCAATATAACAAAGAGTGAAAAATGTAAGGGGGTCTGAATACTTTCCGTACCCACTGTAAATCTGCTGTAAAGCCAATACAATCTCTGTTACTGTAATCTCCTATTATCACTGTAAAGCTGCTTTAAAACATATTGTTGAAAGCACTATATACAGGTGAAACTCGAGAAATTTGAATATCGTGCAAAAGTTAATTTATTTCAGTAATTCAACTTAAAAGGTGAAACTAATATATTATATAGACTCATTACATGCAAAGTGAGATATTTCAAGCCTTTATTCGATGATTATGGCTTACAGCTTATGAAAACCCCAAAATCTCAGAAAATTTGAATTTTAACATGAAATCAATAAAAAAAAAGGACTTTAAATACAGAAATGTCGGCCCTCTGAAAAGTATAATCATGCATATGTACTCTGTACTTGGTTTGGGCCTCTTTTGCATGAATTACTGCCTCAATGCGGCGTGGCATGCATGCTATCAGCCTGTGGCACTGCTGAGGTGTTATTGTCACGGGGTGACAAATAAGCCCGGGACTATCCCCGCCAGAGAAATGCCCTTGTTGAGATCCGGGAAGTGAAACACCATTCCAAAGCCAGGGTGAGTGCCTGTTGCTATGGTAACCGAGTGGCGGATTGATAGCAGGTGTGGGTAATTTGCGCTGAGCGTTTGAATGGGGCCACGCTAGCTCATGAGAGTATAAAAAGTCAGAAGAAGAGAAAGCATGTTGTTGTTCCTCTCCTGCTTGTGGTGCTTTTGTTCTCGGTTGGATGTGGCTGGCTCCTGTTGGGAAGTGTTCTCTGAAGTGTGTCGTTGAGGGCTCGTTGTGAGGAAAAAGGAACGTCGTGTGTATGAGGAATTGAAGACGGAGGGAGAGAGGATTTAAAGAGGGAAGTGCATCGTCTGGATGAAAGAGTGAAGATAAGTAACTGATTATTGAATCTCCTACCACACGTTTGATACTGAGATAGATGTGGGTTGAAGTGCTTGGAGTGTACTGTATGGATATCACTGAGTGAATTAAACTGATTCTCTGCCATTCTTATCTCCTCTTCCCGTTCGGATGGTGAAACGAATCCAGTTTATGCCTATGAAGTGTTTAAATTCTCCTTCCTCTCACTGCCGATCCTTCGCGTTTTGAACCGAGACCCAGGGTGAGTGCTGGCCTTAAGTATACTTGATGAGTGGATTTGCAGTGTTTGAATTGACGTTCCGTCTCTTCCCCCGCGTGGTATATTGGAGTGGAAATTCCCGTGAGTGTGTGAAGGTCTGCTTTTAACTGCCGTGTGCTCGCCCAAGAGGCAGGCTGGTATATTGTACATCTTCAGAGCTTGGAGAGATCGAGTACGTCCAATTGCGGGAAGGCTTGGGAAGGACAGCTGGAGTGACGTTTCTGTCTTCCCCACGACACCTGTGAGAACATTATATTGCTGTGTGAAGTATTGACTCTGTCTGTCCTAGAGAAAGCCCAGCCCAGTCTGTGACTGTGAGTGTGCTGCAGCCCCGAAGCCCACCTGTATGGAGTGAAGTTCCTGGTTTCTCCGCGACACATGTGAGAACATTATATTGCTGTGTGAAGTATTGACTCTGTCTGCCCTAGAGAAAGCCCAGCCCAGTCTGTGACTGTGAGTGTGCTGCAGCCCCGAAGCCCACCTGTATGGAGTGAAGTTCCTGGTTTCTCCGCGACACCTGTGAGAACATTATATTGCTGTGTGAAGTTATGATTCTGTCTGTTCCAGAGAAAGCCCAGTTCAGTCTGTGACTAGAAAGCCCAGTTCAGTCTGTGACTGTGAGTTCACTACAGCTTGAAGCCCACCGAGAAAGCCCAGTTCAGTCTGTGACTGTGAGTTCACTACAGCTTTGAAGCCCACCTGTACGGTGTGAAGTTCCTGTCTTCCCCACGACACCTGTGAGAACATTATATTGCTGTGTGAAGTTATGATTCTGTCTGTTCCAGAGAAAGCCCAGTTCAGTCTGTGACTAGAAAGCCCAGTTCAGTCTGTGACTGTGAGTTCACTACAGCTTTGAAGCCCACCTGTATGGTGTGAAGTTCCTGTCTTCCCCACGACACCCGTGAGAACACTATACTGCTGCGTGAAGTTATGACTCTGTCCGTCCTAGAGAAAGCCCAGTTCAGTCTGTGACTGTGAGTTCACTACAGCTTTGAAGCCCACCTGTACGGTGTGGAGTTCCTGTCTTCCCCACGACACCTGTGAGAACATTATATTGCTGTGTGAAGTTATGATTCTGTCCGTCCTAGAGAAAGTCCAGTTCAGTCTGTGACTAAAGCCCAGCTTGGTCTGTGACCGTGAGTTTGCTACAGCCCTGAAGCCATCAGTACGGTGTGAAGTCCCTGTCTTTCTTGCGACACACGTGAGCCATTCTACCTGTGACCGTGAGTCCGCTACAGCCCTGAAGTTCATCTTTAGGGTGCGAAGTACTCACCCGTCCAAGACACCCGTGAGAGTTGTGCACCGCTCCTGAGCTTGCCCCCTCCTGCCCTAGGGGAAGTCTCGTATGGTGTTTACGGAGGACCTGCTGCAGTCTACCTGTCCACTTCTTACCGTTGTAATTGCCCTTGGTGTAGAAGGAGCTCGGTCGACCTACTTACCGTAAGATACTTACCTACACATTATTGACTGCTGTGAACTGTTTCCCACGTGGAAGAGGAGAGGAAGCTTTGACCATCTGCTCATTGGAAAACTCACCTGTTTCACCTCCTCCCATTGTGAACCTGATACCAGCGTGGAAGAAGGAGCCCGGTCAATTTATCTACCGTAAGATACTTACCTGCCCATCATCGACTGCTGTGAACTGTCCCCTACGTGAAAGAGGAGAGGAAGCTTTGACCATCCGCTCATCGGAGAACTCACCTGTCCATTACCCCCCACCGTGCACCTGGTACCAGCCTGGGAGAAGGAACGTCGATAACCTACTTACCGTAAGATACTTACCTACACATTATTGACTGCTGGGAACTGTTCCCCTCACGTGCAAGAGGAAAGGAAACTTGGATCATCTACTCACCTGTCCAATACTTACCTGTCCAGCACTCCTCACGAGGGAATCGCCGCCCGTGGGGAAGGGTGTGTTTGCTTGCCCCGCCTGGGATCCTCCCTGGACGAGGGAGAGAAGAAGACTTTTAGATTAGGATTATAAATTATTTTACTCTCAATAAAATTGTTACTTTTATCCTCTGTCTCTGGTCTCGTCTCTGGCACGCTCCTCAAAGTGTTCTTGGTCTAGGGGTGGGTGTAGTCTGGTTCGGCCCATCCCGACCTGTGACAGAAATTTGGCGTAGTTCGGCAGGATTACACTTTGAGTTGAGCGACCAGAGTTGGTGATGGCAGAGGGGGAAGAACCTGGGGCTCGGCCACTTGTCATGCCGATCTTCATGGGTGCCCCGTGGGCCCCGAGGTATGGAGGCCCGGGGTCTGAAGTGAGTCTGTCGGAGTGGAAAAACCAGGTAGAGTACTTGGCAGGACTCCAGGGTCTGAACGCCATACAGAGGGTCCAGTTTGTGTTGAATTCCCTGGAAGGGGATGCAAGAAGGGAAGTTCAAGCAGCACCAGAGGCTAATCGAGCAACAATCCAGGCGATTTTCGACTTCCTCACAGGGCAATATGGGGATACCACCCCGGTAGCAGCACTGAGGGCGAAGTTCTTTAATTCTCGGCAAGGCCCTCGACAATCCGTTCGGGCATTCACCTTACAACTGCGGGAGCAGTATTCTAGGCTGACGGGGAGACAGGATCATGGCCTGGGGGGCGAAGAGGTCCTGTTGCGAGACCAATTTGTGTTGGGACTACGGGAGGGCCCAGTTCGCCAGAGTTTGCGGGTACAACTGAGGAGAGAGCCGAATTTGACTTTCGAAGAGCTCCGACGGGAAGCTTTGGCCCTTGAGCATGACCAGGTGGAGCATGCGGGTGTCCCCAGCTGCCTGGCTACGAACGTTGTTGAACAACCTCCGGCCCCGGCGGCGCCCGACTGGAAGCAGGCCTTCCGGGAAGAATTAAAGAGGGATGTCCGTGAGCAAATGTCTGAGCTATCCAAATCTGTGAGGGAAGAACTACGTCGAGAACGGCCCCAGTACCCTCCTCACTCTCGAGAGCGGGCCTACTCCGATGGGGGTCGCCCGTTCGAACATCGTCCTCCCCGGTCAGTGGGCTCTCGATTTCAGTGGGATGCACATGGGCGTCCCATCTGTAACGGCTGTGGAGAACCGGGGCACTACGTTCGCCAGTGTTCCGCTCGACGGGCATCACAAGGGGGTTTTTAGAGTCTCCGGCCACTGTGGGTCAAGTGGTCGGGACCCCCTTGTCAGACCCCCCTCCTTCGCTATCTTCTCAGAGCTGCCTGGTAGGCCGTTGTCCGGTGGTTGTGGTCCAGGTAAATGGCCAGAAAATCCGGTGTCTCTTGGATACGGGTTCCCAAGTGACCCTGTTTTCAGAAAGTTTGGCCCAGGAGCTGTTTGGTTCCGGAAGCCAACTCCCTGCAGAGGCCCCCTGGCTGACGCTCCGTGGAGCAAACGGGCTGGACATCCCGTATGTGGGATACTTGGTGACCGATTTACAGATCCATGGAATTCTAGTACCTCAGAAGGGGGTAGTGGTCGTCCGAGACCCGTGTTTGGGGTCCCATCGTGCACTGATTGGAATGAATGTCATCTCGGACTGTTGGGAGGACCTGTTTCGAAGTGCACCGGCACGAGCGGCCGCAACATCTGCCGGCCAAGAGTGGGACCGTGTCAGGGCCGATTGCCGCCGGATATGTCTGGCTGAACAGCAGCATGATCGAGAGAGTGTGGGAAGAATAGTTTGTCGCTATGCCCTGTCCATTCCAGCTCAAAGCGAGGCTGTGGTCCGAGTCAGGCTTCCCCCTCGACGTTACCGTCCACATGAATGGGTCCTGGTGGAACCCCACGACGAGGGTCCTAAGGTGGAAGTAGCTCGAGGACTAACCATCGTCCGAGGGGGTAGGGTCCCCGTCCGAGTTCGGAACGCAAACCCCTTCCCGGTGCTTCTATACCGCCACCAGTGTTTGGCCCGAGTGACATCCGTGAAGCCACAGCAGGTTCACGAGCAGGGGGAAGTGAGTTTTGAGCGGGTGAGTCCAACGGTGGTTGAAGTGGCCCTAGCTCGAGTTAGTTCAGGAGTGGAGGAGAGCGGGAGAGGATTGCCGGCCCATTTGCAGGGAGAGTCTTTACGGGGCGAAGGGTTGAGGGAAGAACAAACGGGTCAACTCCACGAGTTCTTGAAGGATTGGCAGCACTTGTTCGCCACCCACGAGGAGGATTATGGCCGCACAGATGCGGTGAAACACCAAATTCCGACTGGAGACGCGGCGCCGAGCCGAGAACGTTATCGACCTGTACCCCCGACCTTGTACCCGGAGGTCCGTACCTTGTTGCGGGGAATGCTTGCTAGAGGGATTATTCGTGAGAGCAGCAGCCCTTGGGCCGCACCTATAGTATTGGTCCGCAAGAAAACGGGCTCCTGGAGGTTCTGTGTGGACTACCGGAGGTTAAATCAGGTAACTAAAAGAGATGCTTTCCCACTACCACGAGTCGAAGATTCCCTCACGAGCCTCACTCAAGCTGCCTGGTATTCTACCCTCGATCTAGCCAGCGGCTACTGGCAGGTGCAAATGGACGAGCATGACCGAGAGAAGACGGCATTCACTACCCCCTTTGGCCTCTATGAATGGGAACGGATGCCATTCGGGCTTTGCAACGCTCCAGCCACATTCCAACGGCTGATGCAGCGTTGTTTGGGCAGTCAGTTGATGGACACCACTCTCGTCTACTTGGATGATGTTATCGTGTATTCTCCTGATTTTAAGTCTCACTTGGAACATCTGGGGCAAGTCTTCCGTTCCCTTGAGCGTTACGGGTTGAAGCTACAGCCCGACAAGTGTCAGCTCTTCCGTAAGGAGGTTAAGTTCTTGGGACATGTGGTCAGTGCGGCGGGGATCTCGGTTGACCCAGAGAAGGTGGTGGCAGTGCAAGAGTGGGCATCACCCCAGACGGTGCGTCAAGTGCGGTCATTCCTGGGCTTTGTGGGTTACTACCGGCGATTCATACAAGACTTCTCCAAGATTGCTAAACCGATTAACCAACTGCTTGGAGGCACCGGGCGAACCCGGGGTCGAGGGTCCCCGACGATCCAATGGGACCCAGCTTGTGAAGCTGCCTTTCAGAGGCTTAAACAAGAGCTGTTGCAGGCCCCGATCCTAGCCTATGCCGACTTCACGCAACCATTTATTCTATACACCGATGCCAGCCAGCTTGGTTTGGGGTGCAGTACTGGCACAGAAACAGCAAGGAGCGGAAAGAGTCATTGCTTATGCTAGTCGAAGCTTACACCCCGCCGAAAAGAACGACTCAAATTATAGTTCCTTCAAACTCGAGCTGTTAGCCATGAAATGGGCACTAAGCGAAAAGTTCAAAGACTATCTTTGGGGGGCCAAGGTACAGGTTGTCACAGACAATAATCCACTGGTACACTTACAAACGGCCAAGCTGGGGGCGGTAGAGCAACGCTGGGTGGCACAACTGGCCAATTTCGACTACCAGATCCAGTATCGACCAGGAAAGGAACACACCAATGCTGATGTATTATCTAGGCTACCGGGTGAAGGATCGGCAGGCCATCTACAGGCCCCCGGAGCGGGGTCCGATGAGGGATTGATGGTGGGGGTCATCGAAGCCCCGGGACAGGAGTCCGAAGACCCTCCTCCATGTTGGGGGTGGGATCCATCACGTTGGAGGTCGTGGCAGGGTGAAGATGGGGATGTGCTGAAGGTACGGACGTGGGTGGAACAGGAGGTTTGGCCCGAGGGGGCGGAACGTCGAGCTGAGACTCGAGTTGTGCGAGGCTTGCTGGGACAGAGGGCGAGGCTGTGCCTAAAAGAAGGGGTACTTTGTAGGGCACTGCAGGAGCCCGGTCGAGAAGAGGAGGTCCGTCAGATCGTGGTCCCTGAAGGGCGTTGGCAAGCTCTGTTGGAGGCCTATCATGGCCGGATGGGACATCAGGGGCAAGAGAGGACGTTGGCCTTGTTGAGACGACATTTTTACTGGCCCGGAATGGAGGGCACTACCAGGGCTTACCTCCAGAGGTGTCCACGCTGTATCTTGTTTAAATCTAGGAAGGAGGCCCGGGCACTGTTGGTCCCGATCCAGGCCAAGGCACCTCTGCATATAGTGGCCATGGATTTTCTCACTCTGGGGCGACCGGTGGATCAGGTCCAGAACATTCTTGTCATCACTGACCTGTTTACTAAATACGCCTGGGCCGTCCCCACTGTGGACCAAACTGCTCTTACTACCGCCAATGCCCTCTGGAGATATGTAATTCAGCCGTTTGGTTGTCCGGAAATCCTCCATTCTGATCAAGGGGCCAATTTCGAGTCCAAGGTGATCCGCGAACTGTGCCTCCTGTACGGATGCAAGAAGACCCACACGACCCCTTATCATCCTCAAGGGAACGGGGGGTGTGAGAGGTTCAATCAGACCTTATTGGGCTTACTGGGTACCTTGGAAGCGGAACAGCAGGGCCACTGGGCTGACAGGCTTCCAGCGATGCTACAGGCGTATAATAATAGCATACATAGTACCACTGGTTATGCCCCTACTTACCTAATGTTTGGCAGGCATGTGAGACTCCCAATGGATATGCTTATGGGGACCACCGGGGAAGAAGAGGGAGGAAATCTATCTGCATGGGTGATAAATCACCATCAACGCCTGCAGTCGGCATACGAGCAAGTCGCTGGCCGGATAAACCAAACGGCATTGAAGAATAAGAGGTTGTATGATCGTACGGCTCGAGAGGCCCCGTTATTGCCCGGTGAGAGGGTGTTGGTGCGAGATAATCGCCGGCAGGGGAAAGGGAAGTTGAGCGATCGATGGGAGGCTCAGCCGTACGTCGTTCAGCGACAACCCCGTCCAGACCAACCGGTATACGCACTGCGGCCAGAAGGAGGGGCAGGCCCCGAACGGGTGCTACATCGCAATCTGATTCGCCCTTGCCCGTATTTCCCAAAGCCAGTGGTAAGAGATCCGCCGGCCGACACGTCATGGACACCCCCGCTGGTAGGGTGGGCAGTAATCCCAAGAGGTTTAGGCCTGGGACCACGGCCGGAAGTACCTGACCCCCCTCCCCGACGGTCTCAACGAGGGAATCGGGGTCAGCCACCAGCCAGGTATGGGGACTGGGTGTCAGGAGACCGTTCTCGGGACTAGAACGGTTTGGCGGGGGGGTATGTCACGGGGTGACAAATAAGCCCGGGACTATCCCCGCCAGAGAAATGCCCTTGTTGAGATCCGGGAAGTGAAACACCATTCCAAAGCCAGGGTGAGTGCCTGTTGCTATGGTAACCGAGTGGCGGATTGATAGCAGGTGTGGGTAATTTGCGCTGAGCGTTTGAATGGGGCCACGCTAGCTCATGAGAGTATAAAAAGTCAGAAGAAGAGAAAGCATGTTGTTGTTCCTCTCCTGCTTGTGGTGCTTTTGTTCTCGGTTGGATGTGGCTGGCTCCTGTTGGGAAGTGTTCTCTGAAGTGTGTCGTTGAGGGCTCGTTGTGAGGAAAAAGGAACGTCGTGTGTATGAGGAATTGAAGACGGAGGGAGAGAGGATTTAAAGAGGGAAGTGCATCGTCTGGATGAAAGAGTGAAGATAAGTAACTGATTATTGAATCTCCTACCACACGTTTGATACTGAGATAGATGTGGGTTGAAGTGCTTGGAGTGTACTGTATGGATATCACTGAGTGAATTAAACTGATTCTCTGCCATTCTTATCTCCTCTTCCCGTTCGGATGGTGAAACGAATCCAGTTTATGCCTATGAAGTGTTTAAATTCTCCTTCCTCTCACTGCCGATCCTTCGCGTTTTGAACCGAGACCCAGGGTGAGTGCTGGCCTTAAGTATACTTGATGAGTGGATTTGCAGTGTTTGAATTGACGTTCCGTCTCTTCCCCCGCGTGGTATATTGGAGTGGAAATTCCCGTGAGTGTGTGAAGGTCTGCTTTTAACTGCCGTGTGCTCGCCCAAGAGGCAGGCTGGTATATTGTACATCTTCAGAGCTTGGAGAGATCGAGTACGTCCAATTGCGGGAAGGCTTGGGAAGGACAGCTGGAGTGACGTTTCTGTCTTCCCCACGACACCTGTGAGAACATTATATTGCTGTGTGAAGTATTGACTCTGTCTGTCCTAGAGAAAGCCCAGCCCAGTCTGTGACTGTGAGTGTGCTGCAGCCCCGAAGCCCACCTGTATGGAGTGAAGTTCCTGGTTTCTCCGCGACACATGTGAGAACATTATATTGCTGTGTGAAGTATTGACTCTGTCTGCCCTAGAGAAAGCCCAGCCCAGTCTGTGACTGTGAGTGTGCTGCAGCCCCGAAGCCCACCTGTATGGAGTGAAGTTCCTGGTTTCTCCGCGACACCTGTGAGAACATTATATTGCTGTGTGAAGTTATGATTCTGTCTGTTCCAGAGAAAGCCCAGTTCAGTCTGTGACTAGAAAGCCCAGTTCAGTCTGTGACTGTGAGTTCACTACAGCTTGAAGCCCACCGAGAAAGCCCAGTTCAGTCTGTGACTGTGAGTTCACTACAGCTTTGAAGCCCACCTGTACGGTGTGAAGTTCCTGTCTTCCCCACGACACCTGTGAGAACATTATATTGCTGTGTGAAGTTATGATTCTGTCTGTTCCAGAGAAAGCCCAGTTCAGTCTGTGACTAGAAAGCCCAGTTCAGTCTGTGACTGTGAGTTCACTACAGCTTTGAAGCCCACCTGTATGGTGTGAAGTTCCTGTCTTCCCCACGACACCCGTGAGAACACTATACTGCTGCGTGAAGTTATGACTCTGTCCGTCCTAGAGAAAGCCCAGTTCAGTCTGTGACTGTGAGTTCACTACAGCTTTGAAGCCCACCTGTACGGTGTGGAGTTCCTGTCTTCCCCACGACACCTGTGAGAACATTATATTGCTGTGTGAAGTTATGATTCTGTCCGTCCTAGAGAAAGTCCAGTTCAGTCTGTGACTAAAGCCCAGCTTGGTCTGTGACCGTGAGTTTGCTACAGCCCTGAAGCCATCAGTACGGTGTGAAGTCCCTGTCTTTCTTGCGACACACGTGAGCCATTCTACCTGTGACCGTGAGTCCGCTACAGCCCTGAAGTTCATCTTTAGGGTGCGAAGTACTCACCCGTCCAAGACACCCGTGAGAGTTGTGCACCGCTCCTGAGCTTGCCCCCTCCTGCCCTAGGGGAAGTCTCGTATGGTGTTTACGGAGGACCTGCTGCAGTCTACCTGTCCACTTCTTACCGTTGTAATTGCCCTTGGTGTAGAAGGAGCTCGGTCGACCTACTTACCGTAAGATACTTACCTACACATTATTGACTGCTGTGAACTGTTTCCCACGTGGAAGAGGAGAGGAAGCTTTGACCATCTGCTCATTGGAAAACTCACCTGTTTCACCTCCTCCCATTGTGAACCTGATACCAGCGTGGAAGAAGGAGCCCGGTCAATTTATCTACCGTAAGATACTTACCTGCCCATCATCGACTGCTGTGAACTGTCCCCTACGTGAAAGAGGAGAGGAAGCTTTGACCATCCGCTCATCGGAGAACTCACCTGTCCATTACCCCCCACCGTGCACCTGGTACCAGCCTGGGAGAAGGAACGTCGATAACCTACTTACCGTAAGATACTTACCTACACATTATTGACTGCTGGGAACTGTTCCCCTCACGTGCAAGAGGAAAGGAAACTTGGATCATCTACTCACCTGTCCAATACTTACCTGTCCAGCACTCCTCACGAGGGAATCGCCGCCCGTGGGGAAGGGTGTGTTTGCTTGCCCCGCCTGGGATCCTCCCTGGACGAGGGAGAGAAGAAGACTTTTAGATTAGGATTATAAATTATTTTACTCTCAATAAAATTGTTACTTTTATCCTCTGTCTCTGGTCTCGTCTCTGGCACGCTCCTCAAAGTGTTCTTGGTCTAGGGGTGGGTGTAGTCTGGTTCGGCCCATCCCGACCTGTGACATTATGAAGACCAGGATGCTTCAATAGCGGCCTTCAGCTCTTCTGCATTATTCGGTCTCATGTCTCTCATCTTTCTCTTGGCAATGCCGATAGATTCTCTATGGCAGCGGTCCCCAACCTTTTTTGCGCCACGGACCGGTTTAATATTTTCATGGACCGGCCTTTAAGGTGTGGCGGATAAATACAACTAAAATAAAATGATACGACCGGCATAAAAAACTGGGGTATTTTTTAAATATAATAATAAACGTGAATCCAATGTGTAGGCCTACCCGCAACTTTATAAGCAGCGTCCTCGTAACATCGCGCCTAAAGACAATTGGAAAGCCTGAACACAAACAAAATGCCCCCCAAAAGAAAAAAATCTCCATGTTTTCGGTGCTGATGCGTTCATGTAACATGTAAGGGTGGCACTGCCAATAAAACACCTAAAAGCTGTCACAACGAACAGGCAAAATGAATGATTATGAATATGTAAAATACACCAGGAGACATTTTAATTGTTTACTAATAAACAAGTGTTTTCTGTGTCAGTGTCGGCTGCAAAGAGGAAGCTGACGATGCTGACTCGCGATATTCGCCGTAGTGAACGCGCCAGAGAGAAATGCACATTTCATACGAATTACATAAGCAAAGAACAGTCAGTTTTCTTTCGTTTTGAATTG
The DNA here is from genome assembly GCA_021464565.1 of Rutilus rutilus. Classification (NCBI taxonomy): domain Eukaryota; kingdom Metazoa; phylum Chordata; class Actinopteri; order Cypriniformes; family Leuciscidae; genus Rutilus; species Rutilus rutilus. Next base: position 39,661,437 of record JAJAQA010000011.1, on the reverse strand, counting down.
TTCTGTTTAAAGATACACCATACCTAGAGATTGGCATGGTTTTATTTCAGTTAGCCTAATAGCTGGTTTGACTTGCATTGAGAGATGATCTTATGGAAAGTACTCCATGCCAATCTCTAGGTATGATGAAGGCTATGTGATGATGTGGGGCTATTTTAATTCCAAAGGCCAAGGGAACTTTATCAGGATGCATAGTATCCTGGATCCATGAAGTAACTGGCCTTTAAAATTAAAAATCTGCCTGCCTCTATGGGAATTTAACATAGGGGTGTCCAGACTTATGGACCCTGTATTTTAAGGGTCCCAGGGTATTTACAGCACCCTGTATTTTAAGGAAGAACATTTATTTATTTACGATACATTATTCATTCACAAAGAAAATTGGTGTCCTTAAAGGTTGGATTTTTCCTAATTTTTTTAATTAAGGCATTAAGTTCAATTTCCAAAAGATGATTTTTTATTCCTCGTTTTAGTCAACTTTAGCATGGGTGTTAACTTATGCATAGCACTGTATGTCTCAGGTCTGTGAGGCAAGTAGGCTACCTTATACGCTGAGTTTCGGTTCATTTATGAGACGAGCTCCAGTTCACGCGCCAGCGCCTCCGTGTCGTGATTATCTATTTTCTTATTTATTAAATCCAGGCAATTGGTTGATGAAACATTGATTAAAATTAAGATACAATTGATACAAAACAAAATTACATTTAAAAACAGGCTTTGTGCTCTCTGTTTGAGGTCTCTGTGAAAGTTTTAAAGCAGTCTTTAGTGCTGCTTTCAGAGTGCTCAAGTCCGTAACGGAGAACTGTCCCATCTGTGACATTTTTTTTTTTGTGTGTGAAATAAATTTCGAAATAAATGCGACTCATAGTCCAGTGCGACTTAGGCTATATATGTTTTTTCTTCTTCATGATGCATTTTTTGACTGATGCGACTTAGGCTATAGCCTACTCCGGAGCGATTTATAGTCCGGAAAATACGTTAAGTTATTAATTCTTTCTGTGCGGCCCGGTACCAAATGTCCCATGGACCAGTACCGGTCCGCAGCCCGGGGGTTGGGGACCCCCACTCTATGGGGTTAAGGTCAGGCTAGTTTGCTGGCCAATCAAGCACAGTAATCCCATGGTCACTGAACAAGGTTTTGGTTCTTTTGGCAAGTCCTGCTGGAAAATGAAGTCAGCATCTCCATAAAGCTTGTCTGAAGGAAGCATGAAGTACTCTGGACTTAATAAAGACTCTGGACTTTAAATCATCAAAATTATAACAAAGGCTTGAAATATCTCAGTAAAATAAAGATGAATTATTTAGGGAAGTAGAGTTCTTTGGTCAGCATAGACACAATGCAAGGAATCTGTTTCTTGCCACCGAACCCTGGCATATTGCAGGAGGATTCGAAGTCGAGCGCCACCTTGTGGTTGACACGTGTCATGATCTGCATGATCTCCAGTTGCTTGCCGTATTTTGTATACAACCTCTGGAGCGATCACACAACATCGGCCGCCCATCACATCTGAAATGCCAAAGTGCTCACCAGCTGAGTGCTATATTATCAATCTATAGCTTGATGGCCTTAAAGCTGCAGTCCGTAGGTTTTTTGGGTTAAAAATGATCCCAAATAAATTTGTGAGCAAGTACATAACCAGCCAGTGTTCAAAACTATCTGCTTGTCTTAGCTGGATTCAAAACGGTAAGCTGGTAATAATGTTTTTTATTCCAGTGGTACTGGTGGATTTCCGCGGGAAATTCGAGCATGTCTTTGCGTCATTGTGTCACATCTGTGAACATAAAGAAGGAGTCTCGGCTAGTAGGCTATAGCCTGGAACACACCAAGCCGACAGTCGGCCGTCGGGCGGTTTCCGTGCGTCGGCCGACTAAATCTTCTCAGTGTGTTCCGCACCGTCGGCTGAAATTGGTCCTCGTCGGCTTTGTAACGGCCGATTCGACATGTTGAATCGGCGTCGGGCCGTCGGTGAAAGAGGGAACTCTGATTGGCTGTTCAGCTTAGTGAACGAGGCAGTGCACAAGAATAATAGCAAAACAACGAGCAAAGTCAAAACGGCACAGATAGAAGGCTGTTCTAATGATATGTCATCTTACCTGAGTGTTCCTTGGCGCATATTTAAATATTAACACAAGAGGAGTGGAATAAAGATAGTGTTTAGCAGGATTGATATTCAAAAACATTTTCGTGTTTCTTTAGAAATAAATAATGGACAAATGGAGTCTTTAAACGCCACAGATGTAAAGTTATTCCCTGTCAAAATGACGCCAAAATGAATGGGAGTCAATGGAATGCTAACAGCAGGTGATGGTCTGCTAATCAATGGCGGCGCCCTGGGAAGCTTCAGTATTTTATGAAACAGTGCCCCCCTGACTAATATAGGCTAAGGCCGGGCCCCTTGGCTGGCTCTGACGTGTGCTAGCTCATTGGCGCACACCTCAGAGGCACCCGCACCATTAGATGTGCAGTTGCCGCAGCACAGCCAATGAGTGAGCCAGATACTCACTGTGCTAGCTGTGCAGCTGCAAAATAATTGACATTATAGACTTGAGTAAATCGAGGAAAAGGAGTTTCCCCTTTTCCCGCAACATCTGTATCCACGTAAAAATGCATTGAAACTTTAATTAAACTAGAGATATTTCAATTGGGTGATTATAATTTAATGTTTTGTGAGGTCTTTTTCATTTTTGTGATTATTTTGCGGTTAAATTAGGAATTATGCACGAAAACCTGGAGGGACTGTCTAATGCCAGTATGCAACATGCTTTAAACAATCCACTAAACATGCTTTTGCCACTAAAAGAAAAGAATTCGCTAAGGTATGGCCACGACAACTCTTGATCCTGTGGCTGATTTTGGACTGTGTTCGCAGGACCAAGGACCTTCCAAAGGACCAATGACAAACATGTCTGACCAATTTCATGGAATGTGAAAACGAATCTCATTGGCAGAATAAATGTATAATTTAAACATTTAAATTAAACTAGGCATCAGTGCAATTCAATTGGTTTGGTAATAGCAAGGGAAAATAGAATGAAGTGATCTCCAAAAAATAAGTACTTTTTGACTATAAATAAAATTGTAAGGAGTAAAAAGTACTTTTTTTTTCTTAAAAAATGTAATCAAGTAAAAGTAAAAGTATTGATTTTTAATTGTACTCAAGTAAAGTAAAAATCCCCAAAAATAATACTTAAGTACAGTAATCAAGTAAAATTATTCAAGTATTTTACACCTCTGTTTCTAAGACACGAGACAAGGTGGGGTCAGACAAAGTGTCACATCTGATCTCGGTGCTACTGAATGGTAGTGTTTCCAACTGAGATGTGTAGAATACCTCTACTGCGGCCAGCTTCTCTTTATGAGTGTAGGAGAGTGGTAACCGTGAAAGTCCATCGGCATTTGCGTGTAATGCACCTTTCCGGTATTGAATGGTATAATCATGCGCTGACAGGAGAAGCGCCCAACGCTGCATTCGGGCTGCAGCCATTGACGGTGTACTTTTCAATGGACTCAGGATGGAGGTCAGCGGACGATGGTCAGTGAGTAGGGTGAACTTGTTACCATAGAGGTACTGGTGGAACTTGCGTACTCCAAAGACTATCGCTAGCGCCTCCTTCTCGATCTGAGCATAGTTTTGTTCCGGCTTGCTGAGAGTTCACGATGCATAGGCTATAGGTCTTTCCTCACCATCAGGCATGACGTCACGTGCGAGAGCACAACTCCGACCCCATAAGGCGAAGCATCACATGCGAGGCGGAGGGGCAGCTTAGGATTGTAGTGAGTCAATACTTTCTGTGATACAAGTAGTGCTTTAGATGTCTGGAACGCTGACCCACAGGCTGACGTCCACTGCCATTTCTTCCCTTTGTTTAGCAGTTCATTCAGTGGTTTCATGACAGTGGCTAGGTCGGGAATGAAACGTCCGTAATAGTTTAGCATCCCTAGGAACGAACGTAGCTGACTGACTTCACCTGGTGCTGGTGCTTCCACAATGGCACGTACCTTCTCTGGTGACTTGTGGAGTCCAGCAATGATATGGCCCAAGTATTCCACGGACTCCTGGAAAAACAGGCACTTCTCTTACTTGAGATGCAGGCCCTGTTCCTCTAGCCTGCCCAGGACTGCATCCAGAGTTTTTACTAGGTGAGTCTGTTTGTCAGGACCACTGATAAGGATGTCGTCCAGGTAACAGTGCGTGTACGGCAGTCCAAGAAGCACTTGGTCCATAGCCTTCTGAAATAAGGCGGGCGATGATGCTATTCCAAACGGTAACCGGTTAAAACGAAATAGCCCTTTTTGTGTAGAGATAGTCAGCAGCTCTCTAGACTTCTCTTCTACCTCCATCTGTAGATAGGCATTTGATAAGACTAACTTACTAAAGCGTTGGCCTCCTGCTAGAGAGGCAAAAAGGTCCTCAATGCGTGGAAATAGATACTTAACCACTTTCATTTTCATCACCTCTTGCCTCAACGTGATAAATTCTCTTCTTTCTATTTTTTACACTGCGCTTAATTGCATTACCTTTCTGTTCAGGTTTTTCCACTTTCTGTTTTCCATTCTCTGTCTTGGCTGCTTTTGGCTTTACTCTTACACATGCGCTTAGTGTGGCCTTTCCTCCCACACTGGTGGCAATCACGATCTTTGTACCAGCAGTCCTCATCAGTATGGTTAATTTTTCCGCAACGGCGGCATTTATGGGAAAACACCGCGTTTGAGCGAGCCACTTAACTGCTGCACATCGCGCGCTACTGTCTCTGCAGATACAGCGTAATCGACTGCTTTCTGAAACGTAAACGTGAGATCTTTCTCCGTCAAAAGGCGCTTCTGCACAGTTTCACTCTTAAGTCCACAAACAAATCTGTCCCTTAGTGCGTCTTCCAAGTAAGCACCAAACTCACAATGTTCCGACAGTTTTTTCAATAAAAAACAATAAAAAATTGTTTCAATAAAAAACAATGTTTTTTAATGTTTTTTTTCAATAAAAAACAATCCGCGACAATCCAGCTCTGGTCAAGCAGGCACTAGTAGGCACATAGAGAGCGCATGCGTCGCGACTGAGTGCGTTGTTGTGTTTGGAGCTCCGTCTAATTAATTCAGAAACCTTGATTTTCTTCTTTACACTCTTTTACAAACAAACTTTTTCATTTTTATAGCGTGTGAACATATCTGGAATACTATTCTCTTTATAAAACAATCGGATTGCTTTGATATCGCTACTTATATCCAAACTTCCGCTACTAGCCTTAGCCCGCTAGCATTGCACGCGTGGTCACGCCTATCGATCGTCTTATTTACACCCGTATCACTGAAAGCTATAATTCGCCATTATAGCACATCTGCTATATCTGTGAAGAGACGACTCTACGCCCGTGAAGAGACGACTCGACGCCCGTGAAGAGACGACTCGACGCCCGTGAAGAGACGACTCGACGCCCGTGAAGAGACGACTCTACGCCCGTGAAGAGACGACTCGACGCCCGTGAAGAGACGACTCGACGCCCGTGAAGAGACGACTCTACGCCCGTGAAGAGACGACTCGACACCCGAAGAGACGACTCTGCGCCCGTGAAGAGACGACTCGACGCCCGAAGAGACGACTCGACGCCCGTGAAGAGACGACTCGACGCCCGTGAAGAGACGACTCGACGCCCGTGAAGAGACGACTCGACGCCCGTGAAGAGACGACTCGACGCCCGTGAAGAGACGACTCGAAGCCCGTGAAGAGACGACTCGACGCCCGTGAAGAGACGACTCGACGCCCGTGAAGAGACGACTCGACGCCCGTGAAGAGACGACTCGACGCCCGTGAAGAGACGACTCGAAGCCCGTGAAGAGACGACTCGAAGCCCGTGAAGAGACGACTCGACGCCCGTGAAGAGACGACTCGACGCCCGTGAAGAGACGACTCGACGCCCGTGAAGAGACGACTCGACGCCCGTGAAGAGACGACTCGACGCCCGTGAAGAGACGACTCGAAGCCCGTGAAGAGACGACTCGAAGCCCGTGAAGAGACGACTCGACGCCCGTGAAGAGACGACTCTACGCCCGTGAAGAGACGACTCGACGCCCGTGAAGAGACGACTCGACGCCCGTGAAGAGACGACTCGACGCCCGTGAAGAGACGACTCGACGCCCGTGAAGAGACGACTCTACGCCCGTGAAGAGACGACTCTGCGCCCGTGAAGAGACGACTCGACGCCCGAAGAGACGACTCGACGCCCGTGAAGAGACGACTCGACGCCCGTGAAGAGACGACTCGACGCCCGTGAAGAGACGACTCTACGCCCGTGAAGAGACGACTCTACGCCCGTGAAGAGACGACTCGACGCCCGTGAAGAGACGACTCGACGCCCGTGAAGAGACGACTCTACGCCCGTGAAGAGACGACTCGACGCCCGTGAAGAGACGACTCGACGCCCGTGAAGAGACGACTCGACGCCCGTGAAGAGACGACTCGACGCCCGTGAAGAGACGACTCGACGCCCGTGAAGAGACGACTCGACGCCCGTGAAGAGACGACTCGACGCCCGTGAAGAGACGACTCGACGCCCGTGAAGAGACGACTCGACGCCCGTGAAGAGACGACTCGACGCCCGTGAAGAGACGACTCGACGCCCGTGAAGAGACGACTCTACGCCCGTGAAGAGACGACTCTACGCCCGTGAAGAGACGACTCTACGCCCGTGAAGAGACGACTCGACGCCCGTGAAGAGACGACTCGACGCCCGTGAAGAGACGACTCTACGCCCGTGAAGAGACGACTCGACACCCGAAGAGACGACTCTGCGCCCGTGAAGAGACGACTCGACGCCCGAAGAGACGACTCGACGCCCGTGAAGAGACGACTCGACGCCCGTGAAGAGACGACTCGACGCCCGTGAAGAGACGACTCGACGCCCGTGAAGAGACGACTCGACGCCCGTGAAGAGACGACTCGAAGCCCGTGAAGAGACGACTCGACGCCCGTGAAGAGACGACTCGACGCCCGTGAAGAGACGACTCGACGCCCGTGAAGAGACGACTCGACGCCCGTGAAGAGACGACTCGACGCCCGTGAAGAGACGACTCGAAGCCCGTGAAGAGACGACTCGACGCCCGTGAAGAGACGACTCGACGCCCGTGAAGAGACGACTCGACGCCCGTGAAGAGACGACTCGACGCCCGTGAAGAGACGACTCGACGCCCGTGAAGAGACGACTCTACGCCCGTGAAGAGACGACTCTACGCCCGTGAAGAGACGACTCTACGCCCGTGAAGAGACGACTCGACGCCCGTGAAGAGACGACTCGACGCCCGTGAAGAGACGACTCTACGCCCGTGAAGAGACGACTCGACACCCGAAGAGACGACTCTGCGCCCGTGAAGAGACGACTCGACGCCCGAAGAGACGACTCGACGCCCGTGAAGAGACGACTCGACGCCCGTGAAGAGACGACTCGACGCCCGTGAAGAGACGACTCGACGCCCGTGAAGAGACGACTCGACGCCCGAGAAGAGACGACTCGAAGCCCGTGAAGAGACGACTCGACGCCCGTGAAGAGACGACTCGACGCCCGTGAAGAGACGACTCGACGCCCGTGAAGAGACGACTCGACGCCCGTGAAGAGACGACTCGACGCCCGTGAAGAGACGACTCGAAGCCCGTGAAGAGACGACTCGAAGCCCGTGAAGAGACGACTCGACGCCCGTGAAGAGACGACTCGAAGCCCGTGAAGAGACGACTCGACGCCCGTGAAGAGACGACTCGACGCCCGTGAAGAGACGACTCGACGCCCGTGAAGAGACGACTCGACGCCCGTGAAGAGACGACTCTACGCCCGTGAAGAGACGACTCTGCGCCCGTGAAGAGACGACTCGACGCCCGAAGAGACGACTCGACGCCCGTGAAGAGACGACTCGACGCCCGTGAAGAGACGACTCGACGCCCGTGAAGAGACGACTCGACGCCCGTGAAGAGACGACTCTACGCCCGTGAAGAGACGACTCTACGCCCGTGAAGAGACGACTCGACGCCCGTGAAGAGACGACTCGACGCCCGTGAAGAGACGACTCGACGCCCGTGAAGAGACGACTCTACGCCCGTGAAGAGACGACTCGACGCCCGTGAAGAGACGACTCTACGCCCGTGAAGAGACGACTCTACGCCCGTGAAGAGACGACTCTACGCCCGTGAAGAGACGACTCTACGCCCGTGAAGAGACGACTCGACGCCCGTGAAGAGACGACTCGACGCCCGTGAAGAGACGACTCGACGCCCGTGAAGAGACGACTCGACGCCCGTGAAGAGACGACTCGACGCCCGTGAAGAGACGACTCGACGCCCGTGAAGAGACGACTCGAAGCCCGTGAAGAGACGACTCGACGCCCGTGAAGAGACGACTCTACGCCCGTGAAGAGACGACTCGACGCCCGTGAAGAGACGACTCGACGCCCGTGAAGAGACGACTCGACGCCCGTGAAGAGACGACTCGACGCCCGTGAAGAGACGACTCGACGCCCGTGAAGAGACGACTCGACGCCCGTGAAGAGACGACTCTACGCCCGTGAAGAGACGACTCGATGCTGGCGATATGTTTATGCCCTAAATCAATACATGATTAACTAACTGTATTTCTCTATGTACATTTCTGAAATGCACTTTCTGTAAAGCTGCTTTGAAACAATATGTATTGTGAAAAGCGCTATACAAATAAATTTGAATTGAATTGAATACTGTGCAACGGTTTCCCCTTCCCCCTGATTTCGCTTGTGAAACCGGAATCTCTCCGCAATCACGAGCGGCTTTGGAGCGAAATGGGCCTGCAACACTCTCACAATATCGTCATAATCCATATCTCCCGGCTTGTCGGGAGCAACCAAACTTCGAAATATTCCATACGTTTTTGATCCCAGCACACTAAACAGCACAGGCACTTTCTTTGTGTCCCTTATCTCATTAGCCAGGATGTAATGTTCAAAACGTTCAATATACGTTGCCCACTGCTCACCGGCCTCATCAAAGGGATCCATATGTCCAATTATTCCAGCCATGATGTGTCTGCTTCTGGTGGCTTGCACTGTAACGTTAGATTCTTCAGAAGAAGACCCGACTCATTACCTCTTAACAGCCAACACTAGCTCACTAGCTTGTTGTTTCCAGCGTGGTTGTTCTTTTTTTTGTTCCTCTATAACTTGACCAACACCGGCTGTTCACTCGCCGATGCAGTGAAAAGTCTTCAGGACTACACAACTCGCCGCCAGTTTATATTATGTTGCTTCCTAATGTCTTTATATAAACAACTCTATATTCGCACACAGAGCAGCACTCACACGCAGATTACCGTATTTTCCGGACTATAAGTCGCTCCGGAGTATAAGTCGCATCAGTCAAAAAATGCGTCATGAAGAGGAAAAAAACATATATAAGTCGCACTGGACTATAAGTTGCATTTATTTAGAAATTAATTTAACAAAATCCAAGACCAAGAACAGACATTTAATCTGGAAAGGCAAGTTATTCAACTACACAGTAGCACACAGAACAACAGGCTGAATAGGTGTCCGGTATGTTAACGCAACACATTAACAGTTATTCAGCTACACAATAGCATAAAGAACATATACCTGGGAGGCTGAATAGGCTAAATTAACATAAGCCAGCGAGTCCAAAAAGCAAGTTACCAGTAAACAAGTTCACCAATCTCATTCCACATCACTGAATCCATTGAATTTTCTTCTTTTTTGGTGTCGCTTCTGAACAACTCCGCCATAGAGCGCCCTCTCGCGGCTGTAGACGGTAATGTTTTCATCTCAGTCTGAATTAATTTTGATATATAAGTCGCACCTGAATATAAGTCGCAGGACCAGCCAAACTATGAAAAAAAGTGCGACTTATAGTCCGGAAAATACGGTAGCTGTTTACTCACTTCTTCATGAACTGGTTTATTACATCCGAGAACTCCACCACTTACAGAATACTGATGCGCCCTAGTGGTCACTCTTCATATAGCCCAACATTTAGCTACATATATAACAGAGACAATGTCCCGCATTTTCATCAGTCTGTTGGTTTTTAATTATCATATTAAGAAAACGAGCATGCGTTCTTTTGCCTATTTAAGAAAGCATTTTATGTATTCTTTTTGCGGTGTAGTTTTTCACCTATAGCCTATTTAACAGCGCTTCGTCAGAAGTACAAATACAACTGCCGTTTTTTAAATCCAATATAATAGTTGAAATGAAAGGAGTAAACACGGTCACTAGGTGGTGACGGCTGTCAATCAAAATGTGGACCGGTGATTCGTTCCATGTGTTCCCTGTCAGAAAACAAATGGATAATTCGGTCAATTTTAATTTTAATTTTAATTTAACAGAATTTATCAACTTGTTGCCTGCTGTGGTTGTTTTAATTCACATCCTTTCTAAAAAATATGAGTTTTTGGTTTAATATATTCTTAATATATGAGACTGTCAATGATCTAATTTCATGTTGTTTTATATTTTATTTGTTCATTGTTTATTTTGGGGGATTTTAGTTGGACTTGGTCAGAACTGTTTCAAAAATAGTTAGGCTATCTGCATGATGCCGCTGCCTTTGGGCTCAGTGATGTTCAATTTAAATGACATGTAGGCATTGTGATGTAATGGTGTTTTCTGGAAGGGACTAAAGAGCAAAGAACTTTTATCAGCTGAAAGGCAGAATACAAATGTTTTTTATTAAGTTAGATCGACATTATATAACAGTTTCAGGTTATGTTTTAGTGTTGGTAACATGTCCCACATTGTCCCACACAAACTTATAATCGTCCCACATTTGGTTTGTTTGATGGTGGTCACCCTACCTGTGGCTCAAAAGGGACACAACAAAAATAGGGACACCCGAGAAAGCCAAAATAAAATGCAAAATGTATTACCAAAATAGAACTATAAAAATAAATAAATAAACTACGTACAACGGTAACAGTGAACAAATTCATAATCCGTGCACGCTTTCGCAATCGTTGTTTGTAATATTCAGTTCCTGTGAAAACCTGTTCCAGTTAATGGACAGGTGATATTCAGTACCAGTAAACTCCACCTGCTGGAACAGTTTCTTACAGTAACTGAATACACAACATCAAGGACATGAACCCACCCACACAAACCACCCCGTTATAAAACGACCTGAATTTCAGTTTCTATTTCAGAAGGAAATCAAAGTATCTGACAACACACCTGTAAGTACTTTACTTTGTTCCCATTAATTGCATCTTTACCTTTGCTTTTTTACTGATCTTTTAAAAAAAAGTTCGGAGTGTTTTTTAATGACGAATGGATTCAGATAACAAGACGTGACTGTGTGTAATCGCCACTAGAGAGGATCAGTGAAGAGTCTGTGTGTTGTTTTTGACATTTCTGAGACAGTCTAAGACTAAAACGTATCGTATTATAGAAGAAGAAGAGTAACATTAAACTTATTTCATAATGTGTCTTGGCCAATAAAGAGAAACTGCCTGACATAGGGGAGAGGGGCACAAAGTAACGCTTCTTGACTTTCTCAGTTTGTGTAAATATACTTATGGTTCAGTATTTATTTTTTCCCACATTCATTTCCCACATGTCTGGTACAGTTATTATGTGGGTTTGTTTTATTAATACAGTATATACTTTTTTCTTGATATACCCCGAAAGAATGGAAGTGAAATGTGACAACATGCCCCATAGGTGGGGTACATTGTAACATGTGAGGGGCACATTGTAACATGACCATATGACAGCTTAAAATGTTATCTGATCTAATAAAAAAATATACAAGACAAACTAAAATATTTTCTCAATAAAATACAATTATTAACTTTTTCATATAAAATAATGGAATTTTTTTAATAATTAAATATAATTTTTTTAATTTGGACTATGAACACAGGAAAACACAGTTATACAACATAGTTCAAAACAAATAAATAATTAGTCATTTTTTGAACATTGACTCTCAGTCTTTATTCACCTTTTTCTCACGTTTTCTCAATAGAATTAATAAAAGTATAGAATATAATAGCATATTTCTAATAGGGGCACATTGTAACGCAGTGTGACAACATGCCCCCGCCTGCACAACTGGGATTTAAACCCGGCTAGTGTCTTCTGCTAGTTAGCGAAGCATTAAAGAACTATCTCAACTGTTAAATAACATATTGGAGATTAAAATACTATCAGATTTTTCTAATTTTAAATAAACACAAAAAAAAAAAAGAGATGAAAAATTAACTTAAGTAAGAAATTAACTTTTGCTATGGTTTAATAAATGTCTATGGATATCTTCCGTTTTTTTAAAATTAATTTTAGCGCAATTTTTTCTCTATATAGTGTTGATATGGCAACTAGTAAATACACCAAGTTTCGTCTAGCATGTTAGCTAGCATGTGTGGAAGTATTTAAAACAAGTGTGTTACAACTAGCCCCGCGTTACGTTGTGCCCCGCGCTCCCATACTTTCTGGGTTACTGTAATTTGTGACCCCAATTCAAGTGACAATGACTGAGCCAGCCTTCATTCATCAAGCTGTGACATGTCTGTATATCTTATGATAATGATATTTGTGATCATTATGACTTCACGATCATCTAAATCTAGAAAGAAGCAAACAAGTTATCTCTTAGCATTTTAAGGGAACTTTACACTCCTGTAGTTTTTTTTAGGAAATGTCTTTGAAACCAGTTGGTTTAGTTTTTAACACAACAAAAACTCAAGTTTGACATAAACAGAATATATAATTATATATATTGTTGTGTAACCTAAAAATGTCCTTTCGATTTTAATGACAAAATCATGGCGGAAGGAAATAAAGCAGGAAAGATGTGAATTACTATGACACAACATTTACAGATAAACACTTACTGTAACTCATCCATGCTGCATTTCCTGGAATTCTTAATAAATAATAGCTATTATTATTATTTTTCTTTGCTGGAAATGTGTTGCATTATTATTCAGTAGATCTGTTTCTTTGGTGTTCTTTTAGTGACCATGTCGGACGGAAAACCCAGGGGTGAAGACACTGTGGACGCCAGACAAGGGAACGCACAAGAGTATGTGTTTGATTTTGATGGAAATTGTTTCATTACAAACATATAATTACAAGAAACCGCAGATGGATATGTAGGTCAGAATTAGAACGACCCATTGTTGATTGAGGAATCACTGAGAAGATCCCCTTAGTCCAGTCATTTTAAGCCAAAATGGGGGTCAACCTTGAACAAATTGCAACAGAAGCAAACTCAACTGATTTTGTATCCTCATTATGTCCTGAGTAAGGAAAAAAAGCCCAGAAGAATCCCATTAGGGGAAAGTTTTGAAAAAGACCCAAATATATCCTATTCATACTTTTTCTTATGTGAATAGGGTACAAACATTTTAACCTTTAGATGTCACCATGAAAATGACTGAGTTCATTACTTACATCAAGAAAAAAGAAAAAATGTATTACAAGTTTTTTTTAATTGTTTGTTACCATGGACAAACGGTGCATAATCTAATTACGTATGTGCTAATTTGCATAAATACCACAACAGGTCTAAGCATTGGGTATAGCCAGGGGAAAATGTCTTGTTGAATCTTGTTGACACATAACAGTAAAATACTTGATGTTAATGTCTGAATGGAACTCATTTAGGATACCCATGAGCATTAATACATAGAGGCAGGAAGAGGTACTTTAAACCAGCCTTTATTAATTTTTAAGAGATTGGGTTTGGGGTCCGTGGTCCTCTGGGGGACGAGTCTGAGGGAAGAACAGGAGACAATGATAAGGAGAATGCAGAAGACAAAAGGTAGGTAAAATAAAAAGTGAATCCCCAGAAACAGTCCCACAGACTCAGCCCCAAACCCCATTTCTGCAATAATAATTAATAAAGGCTGGTTTAAAGTACTTCTTCCTGCCTCTATGTATTAATGCTCATGGGTAGCCGTAATGGGTTCCATTCAGACATTAACATCAAGTATTTTACTGTTATGTGTCAACAAGATTCAACAAGACATTTTCCCCTGGCTAGACCATAGAGGGCAATGTTTAGATCTGTTGTGGTATTGTGCTGTAGATTATGCACCGTTTGTCCGTGGTAACAATCTATTTAAAAAAACTTGTAATACATTTTTTGTTTGTCTTGATGTAAGTAATCAACTCAGTAATTTTCATGGTGATATCTAAAGGTTAAAATGTTTGTACCCTAAGAAAAAGAATGAATAGGCTATATTTGGGTCTTTTTCAAAACTTTCCCCTAATGGGATTCTTCGGGACTTTTTTTTCCCTTACTCAGGACATATTGGATACAAAATCAGTTGAGTTTGCTTCTGTTGCAATTTGTTCAACTTTTTTCATAAAACGACTGGACTACCTCAATCATTGTATCGCTTAAAACTCATCTTTGATCACTCAAATTATACATATTTAAACGTTTTTTCCTTTTCCAAAAAATTATTCATGCCTTAAAATATTTTTGAATGTAATTCGACACCCTTGCCTCATTTAGTATACGCAGTTCTATAGATTTGCAACGCTCGTCTTTTGGGGTCGACAGCTTATAAAAAATGTATTTCTGGTTTTTTTTAGCTTGTTTGCTGCACACTTTGTCACACAGCAGCTTTTAGACATTGTTTTGTTTTTTGTAATAAGTCATAAACACTGTAAAAAGTGAACAGTTGGATCAACTTAAAAAAATGACTTCAATTGGTAACACCAAAAGAAATTAAGTTTTCTCAACTTAAATTATCATGTTTTATCGTTTTAAGAAATAAGTTGAGAAAACTTTATTTCTTTAGGTGTTACCAATTGAAGTCATTTTTTTAAGTTGATCCAACTGTTCACTTTTTACAGTGAATGAAAAGGAGGCAGCTTCACACAATGCACAGTCAATGGAGACTGATAGAGTGACTGTCTATAATTTCCACTTTGATTAGGAATGACTCATAAAAGTATTTGCTCTCGCAGGACTCGGATTCTCACGGATGCCGGAGTCGATCAAACGGATGCCAAACCACGTTCTGATGCTTTCCAGTACAACATGAACTACGGCAGTCTGGGACAATGTGTGATCATCAACAACAAGAACTTCCACAGAAAAACAGGTAAGAGCTGGGAAGCACACAGACGAAAC
This sequence comes from Rutilus rutilus, assembly GCA_021464565.1. Lineage (NCBI taxonomy): Eukaryota > Metazoa > Chordata > Actinopteri > Cypriniformes > Leuciscidae > Rutilus > Rutilus rutilus. The sequence continues at coordinate 39,646,330 of JAJAQA010000011.1, read as the reverse complement.
CCCGAAACACATTTTTTGAGATATGAACAGATATGAACAGGCTGCACATCACTGAAAACACTAAAAACACTTCAATACAACCAATAAATTGGTTATTTTTGCGTTTTTCTGAGCAATTTTTGTTCTTCCGGGTTGAAAAGCAACGTCCGGGAATGTGAGGTAGAAGCGTGCCTTCGGAGCGTGTGATTGGCTGTCGGCTCGATTCTACGTCAGCTGACCCTCGAGCTAATCTCTGCATTAATTCATGAGAGAGAGCTCGTTCAATCCAATCACTGCGCTGTATTACGCATGAGGTCGCATTACAGCGGAGAATTGAAACAACATCGGCGTGCACATGAGATCGGCTTCTTCAAATGAAATATGTGTTTAGCCGTACGTCTGATCATGAACGCGATGGAATTATTCTGATACACAAAAGACAATTATGTAGACCTGAAAATTCAACAATGGACACAAAAGTAACTGTGCCTTTATTCTTTCTGTGTTAACCTGACGCGTCATTTGTTCAGAGACTGTAGTGCTCGTAAATGAAGCCTAATGAAAATATTATTAAACTTTTTAAATGTTCTACCGCGTTTTTGCAGTTTGTTATAGGATTATTTTTTTCAATTCTGTTTTTTCCCCCTCAGTGATCATATTTTAAAGGGGTGGTTGATTATGATTTGACTTTTCTAACTTTAGTTAGTGTGTAATGTTGCTGTTTGATCATAAACAACATCTGCAAAGTTACGACGCTCAGTTTAAAGCAAAGGGAGATATTTGCGTTTACAGAAATCGCTTTTTAAGGACTACAACAAACGGCTGGTAGAGACTACACCACATTCCTCCCGGGTTAGTGACATCACCAACCCTCAAATTTACATAAGCCCCGCCCCCGGAATACGCAGTGCATGTTGAGAAGAGGACCAGATGTTGTAGTCGAGCACATCTGTGAGTCTGCTCAAGCTGTCGTATCCGTCTTTCCACACTTATTGCATTACAGTAGGCCTACGTAACACAAATGCAAGAGCATGTCACTCTGCAGGCGTCTTACAACAGTTCCCACACGAGCGACTTTATAGATTATCATGACAGAATTTGCTAACTGAAGATAGTTAACTCCACATCAGCAACATAAACTCATCAACTAACCATTCAGAAATGTCCTGTTGCTTCTACATGTTGTCACTTCTTCTCGAGTCTCTCCATCATTTTCCGACTCCAGTTTAAACATTTCAGTGCTTGTCTGCGCGAGGTAATCGGAGCTGCTAACACACTTGAAGCTCCGCCCCCTGTGCCGGGAGCAGCAGCTCATTTGCATTTAAATGACGCGTTTTTATTGACCCTCAAAAAGAGACAATTTAAACATGCTGTAAAAAATGAACAGTGGGGTATTTTGAGCTAAAACTTCACAGACTTATTTTACATCTTGTAAAAAGCGGCATTATACCATATTATACCTTTAATATTCATATACCATTCATACAATATTCAATATTCGTGTTTTATTGGTTGTTTTTCCTCCACTACACTCCCACTTTTCCACAGTTTTCACGTCCATTTCTAGAGACTCAGCGGCGTGAACGACCAGGCTAAAACCGAGGGGTTTCAGGACACTTTAAGGGTTTAGTTCAGGCATTTGTTTATCCTAATTTTAATCTCTTTTAAACAGCAATGGATGTTCGTGACGGGACAGACGAGGATGCAAAGAATGCTATGGCGACCTTCTCAAAGCTAGGCTTCCAAGTCAGTACTTGGAATGATCAAACTGTCTCAGAGATGAGGGATTTGTTAACTACAGGTATGTTTTGCATCACTGATTGATTAGAATAATTGAATGGCTCATAAACTCACGAAGTCTTCCATCCTCAGTGTCTTGGCATGATCACAGTAAGTCGGCCATGTTTGTGTGTGTGTTGTTGAGTCATGGAGACGATGGGATGATTTATGGCACGGATGGAGTTATAGCACTGAAGACACTGTTTGAGCTCTTCAGAGGAGATCGCTGCACTTCACTGGTGGGAAAACCCAAGCTTTTCTTCATTCAGGTGAGCGTCATGATAAGAGTGAGATGCGTTTCTTGCTCAAAATCCTCATCTTGGCGACAGTGTTATTTTTGGTATAATTGGTATTATAACGTGTCGTCTGAGGAAGAAGAAGCTAGCCGTTCAAAAGTTTGGGATCGGTACGATTTTTAATGTTTTAGAAAGAAGTCTCTTCTGCTCACCAAGGCTGCATTTATTTAATTAAAAATAGGAAAAAAACAACAATATTGTGAAATATTATTATAATGTAAATCAGCTGTTGTCTATGTGAATATATAGTAAAGTGTAATTTTTGTGATCAAAGCTGAATTTTCAGCATCATTACTCCAGTCTTCAGTGTCACATGATCCTTCAGAAATCACTCTAATATGATGATTTGATGATCAAGAAACATTTATGATTATTATCAGTGTTGGAAACAGTTGTGCACGTTTTTCATTATTCTTTGATGAATAGAAAGTTCAGAAGAACAGCATTTATCTGAAATAGAATGCTTTTTTAACATTATACACTACCATTCAAAAGTTTGGAAGGAAAGAAAAGACATTTATAATGTTACAAAATATTATATTTCAGATAAATGCTGTTCTTTTGAACTTTCTAACTTGATCTTGCCTTAAAATATCTTGAATGTAACTCGACACCCTTGCCTCATTTAGTATGCGCGGTTCTATGAATATGCAAATGAGCCCCGCCTCCACTCACTCACTCAGCTCAGAGATCCACTGGTTGACGATCACACGTTGATCTGATTGGTTACAAGGGAGTTTGTGACGTCAGAAACACCAGCGATTTCAAAGCGTGTTTTTGAGACTGTCTTTGGTTCACTGCAGTTTTAAGGAGGAAATACTCAGCAATGGTGTCGACTTATGAACTTACACATGGTTTGTCTTAAAGCATATTAAAAACACCACATTAAAAGCTTAAGAGTGTTGCTTTAGTTGCTCTTTCACAGATGTGTTGACCCTGTGTGTGTCTCCAGGCTTGTCGAGTCACAGATCTGGACCCTGGCATTGAAACAGACAGTGATAGTGACACGGAAACAAAGAGAATTCCAGTGGAGGCCGATTTTCTGTATGCGTACTCCGCGGCACCAGGTATCTAATGTCTCGCTCAGTGCATTTTCCTCACAAAACCACATGCACTCGCCCTCAAACGTGTGTCTGTCTGTCTCTCCTCAGGGTATTACTTCTGGAGGAACGTCGCTCAGGGTTCCTGGTTCATCTCCTCGCTCTGTGAGATGCTGTCAAAATACGGCAAGCAACTGGAGATCATGCAGATCATGACACGTGTCAACCACAAGGTGGCGCTCGACTTCAAATCCTCAAACGATACGCCAGAGCTCAATCGCAAGAAACAGATACCTTGCATTGTGTCTATGCTGACCAAAGAACTCTACTTCCCTAAATAATTCATCTTTATTTTACTGATTAAGTTGCAATGGGATAAAAACACTTTTTAAAGCATTTTTATTCTGTCTAGTCAAACCAACATTTACTCAGACACCTTCAACACTTCTCACATTATCACAGTTTACTTGCAATAGTTTAGAAAATGGTAATAAAATATGAGCAGAACTCAGTTGATATTTGACTGGTTTTGTCCGTCCTTCTGTTAGACTGTCTCACACATGAATTATGTTGAATATCTGTCAGCTGTTAAATTTCTAATAATGACGTTGCACGTTTCGGTGTCAGAGGGTTCCTCCAGGGTTCCTCCAGTTCTTCCAGCATTCATAATGTTGAACAATTATCTCCATAAATCAGAGAGACACTTACGACTTTACTTTGTTGTTTGGCCACTCCAGTCATTCGTCATAAAATGTATACACCCTTTCCAACACTGCGTCCTGTATGATATATGTATATATATGTATATGTATATGTATATGTATATGTATATGTATATGTATGTATGTATGTATGTGTGTGTGTGTGTGTGTGTGTGTGTGTGTGTGTGTATTTATGTATGTAAATGTATACCCAGCAAACACAGAACATTCCATGGTTCCCATTTGGTTATTTTATTAATAACCACATTTTTCCACCTAAGGGAACCTTCCCAGGAAGTTCCCTACAGGTTATTTTTAGGGTTTATTTTTATAACAGGCCTATGTTATTATGCTAAAATGTGTCATTTTTAAAAAAAATATATTTTGCAGATACAGGTTATTAAAACCTGGATTAGATTGCGTTAAAATGCATTATAATTTTCAGATAAATCCAATTTTACAGCAAAAAATATTAAGCCAAGGTTATGCGTATAGTATAGTATAACTATAGTGAATAAACTGTGATAATGTGAGAAAGGTGTCTGAATAGTGTTTGGTTTGACTGTATATTATTTAGAAAAGATGCGTCTACTAACTTTAGACTTTATAGTTCTTCAACACTATAAGTCGCTGGTAACTTTGAGAGACTGGTTGAATAATCTAGAGGAGAAACACGAGTCCTCGACTGATAACAGAAATACTCTCGATCACTGTGGGGATGATAGAGGACTGAGGGTTTGCTGGATGAAATTTTTGTGTGGATTATAACCTTTATGTCTCATTGTACACACTTAATCATTTAGTGTTGTTTTGTTTCTTTAGTTTGTTTCCAGCAGTTCAGTTGTGATTCTGCTCTTCTCTGAAATATAGAAAAATATGTTTATTGGAATGATTTAGGGAGGTTTTCAGGTAGGTTTAGGTTTTCACCTGGCTATACCCAATGTTTAGATCTGTTGTGGTATTTATGCAAATTAGCACATACGTAATTAGATTATGCACCGTTTGTCCATGTTAAAGGGATACTCCTCTTTTTTTGGAAATAGGCTCATTTTACAACTCCCCCAGAGTTAAACAGTTGAGTTTTACCGTTTTCGAATCCATTCAGCCGAACTCCGGGTCTGACGGTGCCACTTTTAGCATAGCTTAGCATAGATCATTGAATCGGACAGGACCATTAGCATCTCTCTCAAAAAAATGACCAAAGAGTTTCGATATTTTTCCTATTTAAAACTTGACTCTTCTGTAGTTACATCGTGTACTAAGATGATATGACGCAGCGCCTGATAATAGGTCTAATAGGTTAGACAAACTTAGTCCCGGTCCCGTTGGAAGTTACTGAGCTGGGGACTATTTTCAGGCACTGCGTCATATCATTACGCCTGCTGGACTCATGGTACGGCAGCAAAGTTTCTTGATTATTACGCAGGAATGAGAGTATAGTTCCTAGCCATATCAGCCTAGAAAATCGCAACTTTACATTTTCCGTCGGTCTTAGTACACGATGTAACTACAGAAGAGTCAAGTTTTAAATAGGAAAAATATCGAAACTCTTTGGTAATTTTTTTGAGAGAGATGCTAATGGTCTTGTCCGGTTCAATTCATTATGCTAAGCTATGCTAAAAGTCGGCTGAATGGATTCGAAAACGGTAAAACTCAACTGTTTAACTCTGGGGGAGTTGTAAAACGAGCCTATTTCCAAAAAAAGTGGAGTATCCCTTTAACAAACCATTTTAAAAAACGTACATTTTTTTCTTTGTCTTGATGCAAGTAATCAACTCAGTAATTTTCATGGTGATATCTAAAGGTTACATTTTTTACCCTATTCACGTAAGAAAAAGAATGAATAGGCTATATATATATATTTTTTTTTTACTTTTCCCTATAGGGATTCTTCTGGGCTTTTTTTCCCCTTTACTCAGGACATATTGAGGATACAAAATCAGTTGAGTTTGCTTCTTTTGCAATTTGTTCAACCTTTTTTCATCAAATGACTGGACTATATTTACACAATTAATGTCCAGTAACTAGGAGAGGAGTAAAGAAGCAAAAGTCATGGGTCAAATTCACTCAATGTATTAATGAATGAATGAATTATTCTCTCACAATGTCAACAAAATGTAAATATGTCACAATGAAACAGCATAGGCCTACGCAAAATAACCAAACAATAAAACAAGGTGCTTTGAGTCAAAAGATACAATGATGTTCAGATGTTGACATAAGGCAAGGTTTAGAAACTAGTTTGTAGATCGAACTCAGTATGTCCATCTGAGTTTCTTGGGATATCTAAAGGGGTCCCCCAGGGGTCTATTTTGGGACCTATTCTGTTCTCTATTTTTATAAATGATTTAGGTAAGGATGTTGAAGCAAAAGTACACTTTTATGCTGATGACACACTGTCATTTATACATATTATGCTCCTTCCATAGCACAGGCTGTGCAAGAGCTTCAGACTGCATTTCAGTCATTACAAACTGCTCTGCTCAATTTAAACTTGGTTTTAAATCCTCAGAAAACGAAGTTCATGGTCTTTTCAAAAACTCGCCTACAGTTGCTTGATGATCTTAGCATTTTTACGTCTGATGGTAAATCCACGTACAAGTACTTGGGTATATGGATAGACGACAAACTTTTATTTAATGTACATATTGCTAATCTAGTTAGGAAGCTCAAAGTAAAGATTGGCTTTTGTATTAGAAATAAATCTAGCTTTACTTTTAATGGCGAAAAAAAAAAAAAAAAAAACTTGTGGAAGCTACTTTTAATGTACCCAGGGTTTGGACAGATTTGGGGAAAACTGCATTTTCATACTATGCTCCATGCATAATTTGCAAAAAGATCTTAAACTAGAAACGTGTATATCAATTAATAAATTTAAGACCATCATAAAAAATGTGGTAAAGGTGACATGTAGTTGTTTTTCTTAAGAGGTCCTTGTATTTGAATGATTTTTGCATAATTGTATTCAATTCAATTCAATTCAAATTTATTTGTATAGCGCTTTTCACAATACATATTGTCTCAAAGCAGCTTTACAGAAAGTGCATTTCAGAAATTTACATAGAAAAAAATGTACATACATGTACTATGTTGTGTTTATGTATGGCTGCTACCTTGGCCAGGTCTCTCTTGTAAAGAGATTTTTGATCTCAATGAGACTTCCTGGTAAAATCAAGGTAAAAAAAAAAAGTGGTGTTAATAAGAGTACTCAGTCTTAACAAGTCCCATGTATTCCAGAGAAGGTCCACGTAAAGAAAGGAGGGTGCAGATATCCTCAGGCGTCAAGAGTTCTCAGTCTTAGCAAGTCCCACACTGTAAAAAAAAAAATCCTAATTTTACAGAGAATAACTGTAAATTTTTTAGAGTATTTTTCTGTTATTTTAAATTATATTAAAATTTTTGTAAAATAAAAATGTTTTTTTATGTTACATACAAAGTTATGTAAAATTACAATAAAATTGTGTAATTAAATATGTAGCTCATTATATTAAAGGTTTATATCCATACTAACAATTTAACATATTTCCTTGTCATTTTAAAGTAAATGTTATTAGTTTTACATTTAAGTGTATTTTTACATTAAAACTCTGTAATTCTGGATACAAATTTAATGCAAGCAAACTGCACAATTATTGTTAAATTGAGCTTGCTGGTCAGACAGCAGGCCAACAGGGTTCATGGTGGAACATATATGGTGCGTTTAGGTCCTCCTGGGAAGTTTGTATTCATGAGGTTTTACTATTTATTTTTTTATGTTTTAAATTAATTTATGAAGCCACTGTATCATTACATATTATATTGTTATATTATAATGCTCATATTTTGTGCAGGTATAAGCTTACTTCATTGTAAATAGAAAAGCCTGACAATGTCACTGCTACAGTATAAGTATTGTGGTATTCCTCAATGCTTCTCACTTCAAGATCGGGGTTATAGAAAATTCTGAGCTTCCTACTCATATTTTCATCTTTGTCGTGGCGTTCATGTGCCGTTCAACTCGTAAATACGATCTTTATGACATGACTTGAATGCACCAATAGCTCTATCTTAGGGACAATCCATACAAACACTCTTTGCTAAATTACATTACAGACTGTCGCAGTGAGAAGTTCTTCGTCCTGTATCAACGCTAAAGGCCTAACCACTGCAGTCAACACCTTGGAGTATCCATGCTGTTAAATAAAGGTCTGTAGACAAGGGTTAGGGTTAGAGTTAGGGTTAACCTTAACCCTTAATTTCTAACCCAGCCCCGGTTTCACATTACTGGTGTGCATCTTGAGACAAAACAATGGCACTGACATATTTTAAGATATGTCAGTGCAAGTTGCTTTCAGGTAAAACAGCTGAAATGTGCATTTTAGTCTGGGACTACAGGCGTAAGCCTTGCCTGTGAAACCCGGGGTATATGTTGCAACTTGTATAGTATTATGCCAATGTTAGCAAAGTGTTGTGTTGGACAGAGGATTAACCCTAAACCAACAGGTTGTGTAACAGTGCCATACAGGGTGAAAAGCAAGACATTATTAGGCATAAGAGTGTTTCTAAAGGAAAGGAAGGTCAATAATTTGTTAAAGTGCAAAAGGGTCATTATGGGTCACATGGATGCAACTAATGCAGAGTATACCAATCCATTAGTTTCTCATATAGGTCTACATACAGAATTTTATATGAATACATATGCAGTGTTTGCTCTGTTAAATATAATCTGTTTGCTCTTTTAAATTGCTGTTTAGCAGAGCAGTGGTAAATATATGTTGTTATATATGGTATATAAGTTATTTTAAGTAAAATTTTGAATCATACACTGTAATGAAAACACCATTTAACCAATTGAATAAATATAACAGCCAGCTTACAAATACAGCTAAATAAATAGCACGTGTATATTTTTTCCTGTTCTTTCTTTTAAAACATGTCATCTTTTCTTGTAATTGCAATGTTACCACACTATTGGCTGTCTCTCCGAGTTGTTTTAAATATGATTGGTTATTCAGACTGTCATCCAGGAATCTGGCCAATGAAAACTTTGCGCGCCTTTTACTGGTGAAGTTTGAATACTCTTGGAGGGAGTGGGTCAGTGTGTGTATATGTGCTGCTGCTCGGGATCTTCAGTAGGCTAGTAGCATACGACGGTTCTGTGGCTTTTATATTGTTTAAAACGTATTATTTTACATCGGACTTCTACATTTTTTATTTTGAGCGAGTTGCGGGATGTAAATGAAGAACAAACAAGGAATATGGACAACGCATTTTAACAACGTGTAAGGGACATAGGCTATTGCAATCTGCGGAAGGTAAACAACTTTTTATTTTATAAAAACAATTCTGCTATATCAAAATATAGTGTGTTAAATTGAGAATCTAAACGCGATTAGAGCATTTGTATTAGGCTAATGTTACGGTATGTGTTGCTAGCATGTGTAAATAATGTCAGCTAAGTTAACTTAGTAAAAAAAACCTCAGCATAGGAGCTTTAGAATGACTGAAAACATTGTCTCTTTATACAGAGAGGAACTCGAACCACACCCTTTGACTCTAGAATAATAAGTTATGCAAACTAGGCTTTTGAATAGTTGTTGATCGCGGGATATAACGTTAGGCCTAACGTTACCGATCAGTCATCATAATATGTTTTGGAGTTGGTGAGTAAAATTTTGCAAGCTTTGGCAAATGTCTGTGTTAGTAAAATGCTAATATACAAATAGCTAATATTGCTGTGTATGTGTGTGTTTCCCTCATGATCCAGGGATTTTGGAAATAAATATGATCCAGCCACATGATCTTCAGATGCGGTGAGTATTGTTATATTAAAATACACGTGAAATAGAGGCAGAACATGTAAACTCTGCTCAAAGACACACTAGTTCAAACCTTCCAGACAATATTTTACCTATCTTCTTGAGTTTTGGAACAACATGAAGTAGGCCTAAATAATGAGAGAACTCTATTTTTTGGATGAGCTGTTCTTTTAAGGACATGTTTCCACGGTCCTTTGCTAAATTAACCATGGTTTTTATTATAGTAAAAGTTTAGAAACCATGTTTTTATGGTGGATTGATTACAAAAAAAAATAACCATTTGGTTAGTATAGCAAAACCATGGTTAATGTTAGTAAGTGTTCTCCAGATTTATGTAACACTTAAAAGAGAACTCCGGTCAATTTTAACATTGAGCTCATTTTTTTGTAATTTTGGAGTGCTGTCAGTACAGAGAACAACGACAAAAATCGGTGTTGCCTACACCGTGTTATCTACTTCCTGTTTTCGGTCGAAGTCCACAGTAGTCGATTGTCGAGTTCACGCGCGTGATCATAGGTTACTAAGCAACAGTGGAGAACTCAACAATCGACTACTGTGGACTTCGACCGAAAACAGGAAGTAAATACAGGTATGTGCGCTGGCTGAATTAACATCACTTTTATTCATATCTTTCACATCTTCTGCAGTCAGATTCACCGTGTTCACTCTGAAGGAATCACTCACATGACCTGTGCACTTGTAATGACACATCAAGGATGTTAAGAGGCTAAAAGCAGGTTTAAAACTTGCCCCATTGAAGTCAACAGGGTGCAAATTTTAAAAAGAGGATAACACGGTGTAGGAAACACCGATTTTTGTCGTTGTTCTCTGTACTGACAGCACTCCAAATGTACAAAAAAATGAGCTCAATGTTAAAATTGACCGGAGTTCTCCTTTAAGGAACACGTTAAAAATGGTCCTATGTCACCCAGATCAATAGTCTGTTAACACACAGGTAATAATTAACACACTTTTTAATATTTTTTAGATCAAACATTGGAACAATGTTTACGGAGCAGAACAGGCACCAACAGAGAAACAAGCCCATCACTAGTAAGTATCCACTGCAGTATATAAAACAAAACAAAAAATCTATTTTTTTTTCTCCCTCCTGCCATCCCAGATGTATATCTGACTTTCTTTCCACAGAGATTTTTGAAAAATTATCCATTATTGTAAGCCGATATAATGCAAGTGCATGCTCCAGAAACTACATGCAGCCTACAAACATCCTGCTGTGTTGTTCACACTATAAGTTTTCTGCACTTATCATATGAGCTTTACAATGCTCTTGGATTATTGTCAGGATGTGTGTTTGGACTTTTTCGACCTTCAGCATTTTGGTGTCTATTCACTTGCATTATTCGACACAAGAACACACGAGATGGATAATTTTTCTGAAAGTCTAGTTTTTTTTGTCTAAAATTTGTGTTCATCTGAATCATATACCTTTCGGGTGGCATAAGGGAGAGTAAATGAGGGGAGAATCCCCTTCCACATGCGTTAGCAAAGGGTACATACGATGGTAAATTAACTGAAGTAATTTTATTTTATACTTATGGCAAGTCCCCATGATGCATTTTAAAACTAGATATGGTGGAAGAGTTCAATTTAACAGAATAATTTGAATTGTTTGTTTGGGTTTGCTGTTTGCTATATTACACACATTTTCATCATACATTTCATATAAAGTTTAAATAAGTTCCATAGGTAAAACTATTAATAGATAACATTAAATGTAACTACCTGCAGGGTTCAACTTAGGTACTTTTACACAACAACCATGTACTAAAAACAGAAAAGTTTTTTCTTTGTACAGATGACAACATTATTAAAACGATTCCCGTTCGCACAGATCTGCAAAAACGACTAAATCGCTGTTTTATGCATGCCACAAAGTAACTGGTGATGTCACTCTGTAAAGAAAGACTACACGCCTGTGCACATTCGCATTCACACACGCATGCCTATAGACTAAACACATACTGTAATACACATATGCATCCCTTTACCTTTTTCACAGATTCACATTTCAGTAGTTTAGACCGAGACGATTTTAGTTGAACACTGAGTCGTGTAAACGGCCCCTTACTAAGCATATATTAAAAACCCCAGGGCATAGGGATGCTCACTTTTGATTGGAATTTGCCCACTGTCATGCAGATTATAGAAGATTTTGCTCAACCTCATGTTGTTTTTTGGATGCCAACATTCTTCAAAAATATCTAATTTTAATGCTTGACAAAAGAGAGACATTTCAGGTTTGAAAAGACATGATGGTGAGTAAATGATGACAGAATTTTCATTTTTGGGTGAACTATCTCAAGTACTTTAATAATCTCACACAATGAGAATATACCTTTTTAAAAAAAAAAAAAACATATCATCATCAATCCTTTATTTAATTCCCTGGAGAATGAGAGAAAGACCCTCATTACTAATATCACAGCAGTCTGAAAACACCTCCAGTTAATACAAATATTGTTGGTTGTATTTTGTAATACAAATGGCCATTTTTAGGCGTTTACCTTGCAATGAAAAAGAATGTCCATTGTTGTGAATCTACATGTTTGTGTGATATGGTCAGCTGGACAAACGTATGAGGCGCCACGTAGGATTTAAATCAAACTTCGCTTATCAATACATACACAACACACGTGCATATACACCTATAAATTACTCGCATATACATGTATACTATTGGATGTTCAAAATACATATATGAAATACACGTGCACACTAATATGAAATCCATACCAATACATATTATGTTAGTAATGAATGCATATACACTTGTGAATAACTTGCATATAAACTTGAACGCATACACCTATAAATACTCGCATATACATATAAACTTCCATGCATATATACCTATAACCACTCGCACATACATATAAACTCGATGCACGCGCACAAGTGTATATGCATTCATTACTAACATAATATGTATTGGTATGGATTTCATATTAGTGTGCACGTGTATTTCATATATGTATTTTGAACATCCAATAGTATACATGTATATGCGAGTAATTTATAGGTGTATATGCACGTGTGTTGTGTATGTATTGATAAGCGAAGTTTGATTTAAATCCTACGTGGCGCCTCATACGTTTGTCCAGCTGACCATATCACACAAACCCATCACGCACACTGAACATCGCAGCACACGAAGCTACAGGCCTCACTGTTATTATCCCATCACATTAACCCTATCAGGACCATACCCAGACAGCAACATACTGTCGGCCCAGATCCGGTCCACATCTGGTACAAGTGGATTCCACATGGCCCAGATGTGGACCGACACTATGTTGCTGTCTGGGTACAAAGATAACTACTAACCTGTAACCGCCTGTTCGAGTTCCAATGTGAAGGCATCGCGTCTCAGGATAGACGCCTGAGGATATCTGCACCCTCCTTTCTTTACGTGGACCTTCTCTGGAATACCTGGGACTTGCTAAGACTGAGAACTCTTGACGCCTGAGGATATCTGCACCCTCCTTTCTTTACGTGGACCTTCTCTGGAATACCTGGGACTTGCTAAGACTGAGAACTCTTGACGCCTGAGGATATCTGCACCCTCCTTTCTTTACGTGGACCTTCTCTGGAATACCTGGGACTTGCTAAGACTGAGAACTCTTGACGCCTGAGGATATCTGCACCCTCCTTTCTTTACGTGGACCTTCTCTGGAATACATGGGACTTGTTAAGACTGAGTACTCTTATTAACACCACTTTTTTCATTGAGATCAAAAATCTCTTTACAAGAGAGACCTGGCCAAGGTAGCAGCCATACATAAACACAACATAGTACATGTATGTACATTTTTTTCTATGTACATTTCTGAAATGCACTTTCTGTAAAGCTGCTTTGAGACAATATGTATTGTGAAAAGCGCTATACAAATAAATTTAATTAAAATTATTTAAAAAGTCACTGGTTTTCTCCACACATACCGCTTAGAATTAAGGCCAAAAAGTTCTATCTTGGTCTCATCAGACCAGAGAATCTTATTTATCACCATCTTGGAGTCCTTCAGGTGTGCTTTCATGTGTCTTGCACTGAGGAGAGGCTTCTGTCGGGACACTCTGCCATAAAGCCCCGACTGGTGGATGGCTGCAGTGTTGGTTGACTTACTACAACTTTATCCCATCTCCCGACTGCATCTCTGGAGCTCAGCCACAGTGATCTTTGGGTTCTTCTTTACCTCTCTCACCAAGGCTATTCTCCCCCGATAGCTCAGTTTGGCCGGACGGCCAGCTCTAGGAAGGGTTCTGGTCGTCCCAAACGTCTTCCATTTAAGGATTATGGAGGCCACTGTGCTCTTAGGAACCTTAAGTGCAGCAGAATTTTTTTTGTAACCTTGGCCAGATCTGTGCCTTGCCACAATTCTGTCTCTGAGCTCTTCAGGCAGTTCCTTTGACCTCATGATTCTCATTTGCTCTGACATGCACTGTGAGCTGTAAGGTCTTATATAGACAGGTGTGTGGCTTTCCTAATCAAGTCCAATCAGTATAATCAAACACAGCTGGACTCAAATGAAGGTGTAGAACCATCTCAAGGATGATCAGAAGAAATGGACAGCACCTGAGTTAAATATATGAGTGTCACAGCAAAGGGTCTGAATACTTAGGACCATGTGATATTTTCTTTTTTAATAAATGTGCAAAAATGTCAACAATTCTGGGTTTTTCTGTCAATATGGGGTGCTGTGTGTACAATAATGAGGGAAAAAAATGAACTTAAATGATTTTAGCAAATGGCTGCAATATAACAAAGAGTGAAAAATTTAAGGGGGTCTGAATACTTTCCGTACCCACTGTAAATCTGCTGTAAAGCCAATACAATCTCTGTTACTGTAATCTCCTATTATCACTGTAAAGCTGCTTTAAAACATATTGTTGAAAGCACTATATACAGGTGAAACTCGAGAAATTTGAATATCGTGCAAAAGTTAATTTATTTCAGTAATTCAACTTAAAAGGTGAAACTAATATATTACATAGACTCATTACATGCAAAGTGAGATATTTCAAGCCTTTATTCGATGATTATGGCTTACAGCTTATGAAAACCCCAAAATCTCAGAAAATTTGAATTTTAACATGAAATCAATAAAAAAAAAGGACTTTAAATACAGAAATGTCGGCCCTCTGAAAAGTATAATCATGCATATGTACTCTATTCTTGGTTTGGGCCTCTTTTGCATGAATTACTGCCTCAATGCGGCGTGGCATACATGACATTAAGCCTGTGGCACTACTGAGGTGTTATGAAGACCAGGATGCTTCAATAGCGGCCTTCAGCTCTTCTGCATGATTCGGTCTCATGTCTCTCATCTTTCTCTTGGCAATGCCGATAGATTCTCTATGGCAGCGGTCCCCAACCTTTTTTGCGCCACGGACCGGTTTAATATTTTCATGGACCGGCCTTTAAGGTGTGGCGGATAAATACAACTAAAATAAAATGATACGACAGGCATAAAAAACTGGGGTATTTTTTTAATATAATAATAAACGTGAATCCAATGTGTAGGCCTACCCGCAACTTTATAAGCAGCGTCCTCGTAACATCGCGCCTAAAGACAATTGGAAAGCCTGAACACAAACAAAATGCCCCCCAAAAGAAAAAAATCTCCATGTTTTCGGTGCTGATGCGTTCATGTAACATGTAAGGGTGGCGATGCCAATAAAACACCTAAAAGCTGTCACAACGAACAGGCAAAATGAATGATTATGAATATGTAAAATACAGCAGGAGACATTTTAATTGTTTACTAATAAACAAGTGTTTTCTGTGTCAGTGTCGGCTGCAAAGAGGAAGCTGACGATGCTGACTCGTGATATTCGCAGTAATGAACGCGCCAGAGAGAAATGCACATTTCATACGAATTACATAAGCAAAGAACAGTCAGTTTTCTTTCGTTTTGAATTGTTCTGTTTAAAGATACACCATACCTAGAGATTGGCATGGTTTTATTTCAGTTAGCCTAATAGCTGGTTTGACTTGCATTGAGAGATGATCTTATGGAAAGTACTCCATGCCAATCTCTAGGTATGATGAAGGCTATGTGATGATGTGGGGCTATTTTAATTCCAAAGGCCAAGGGAACTTTATCAGGATGCATAGTATCCTGGATCCATGAAGTAACTGGCCTTTAAAATTAAAAATCTGCCTGCCTCTATGGGAATTTAACATAGGGGTGTCCAGACTTATGCACCCTGTATTTTAAGGAAGAACATTTATTTATTTACGATACATTATTCATTCACAAAGAAAATTGGTGTCCTTAAAGGTTGGATTTTTCCTATTTTTTTTAATTAAGGCATTAAGTTTAATTTCCAAAAGATGATTTTTAATTCCTCGTTTTAGTCAACTTTAGCATGGGTGTTAACTTATGCATAGCACTGTATGTCTCAGGTCTGTGAGGCAAGTAGGCTACCTTATACGCTGAGTTTCGGTTAATTTATGAGACGAGCTCCAGTTCACGCGCCAGCGCCTCCGTGTCGTGATTATCTATTTTCTTATTTATTAAATCCAGGCAATTGGTTGATGAAACATTGATTAAAATTAAGATACAATTGATTTAAAAACAGGCTTTGTGCTCTCTGTTTGAGGTCTCTGTGAAAGTTTTAAAGCAGTCTTTAGTGCCGCTTTCAGAGTGCTCACGTCCGTAACGGAGAACTGTCCCGTCTGTGACATTATTTTATTTTTTTGTGCGAAATAAATTTCGAAATAAATGCGACTCATAGTCCAGTGCGACTTAGGCTATATATGTTTTTTCTTCTTCATGGCGCATTTTTTGACTGATGCGACTTAGGCTATAGCCTACTCTGGAGCGATTTATAGTCCGGAAAATACGTTAAGTTATTAATTCTTTCTGTGCGGCCCGGTACCAAATGTCCCACGGACCAGTACCGGTCCGCAGCCCGGGGGTTGGGGACCCCTACTCTATGGGGTTAAGGTCAGGCTAGTTTGCTGGCCAATCAAGCACAGTAATCCCATGGTCACTGAACAAGGTTTTGGTTCTTTTGGCAAGTCCTGCTGGAAAATGAAGTCAGCATCTCCATAAAGCTTGTCTGAAGGAAGCATGAAGTGCTCTAAAATGTCCTGGTAGACGGCTGCGTTGACTCTGGACTTAATAAAGACTCTGGACTTTAAATCATCAAAATTATAACAAAGGCTTGAAATATCTCAGTAAAATAAAGATGAATTATTTAGGGAAGTAGAGTTCTTTGGTCAGCATAGACACAATGCAAGGTATCTGTTTCTTGCCACCGAACCCTGGCATATTGCAGGAGGATTCGAAGTCGAGCGCCACCTTGTGGTTGACACGTGTCATTATCTGCATGATCTCCAGTTGCTTGCCGTATTTTGTATACAACCTCTGGAGCGATCACACAACATCGGCCGCCCATCACATCTGAAATGCCAAAGTGCTCACCAGCTGAGTGCTATAATATCAATCTATTGCTTGATGGCCTTAAAGCTGCAGTCCGTAGCTTTTTTGGTTAAAAATGATCCCAAATAAATTTTTGAGCAAGTACATAACCAGCCAGTGTTCAAAACTATCTGCTTGTCTTAGCTGGATTCAAAACGGTAAGCTTGTAATAATGTTTTTTATTCCAGTGGTACTGGTGGATTTCCGCGGGAAATTCGAGCATGTCTTTGCGTCATTGTGTCACATCTGTGAACATAAAGAAGGAGTCTCGGCTAGTAGGCTATAGCCTGGAACACACCAAGAGTGGTAACCGTGAAAGTCCATCGGCATTTGCGTGTAATGCACCTTTCCGGTATTGAATGGTATAATCATGCGCTGACAGGAGAAGCGCCCAACACTGCATTCGGGCTGCAGCCATTGACGGTGTACTTTTCAATGGACTCAGGATGGAGGTCAGCGGACGATGGTCAGTGAGTAGGGTGAACTTGTTACCATAGAGGTACTGGTGGAACTTGCGTACTCCAAAGACTATCGCTAGCGCCTCCTTCTCGATCTGAGCATAGTTTTGTTCCGCCTTGCTAAGAGTTCACGATGCATAGGCTATAGGTCTTTCCTCACCATCAGGCATGACGTCACGTGCGAGAGCACAACTCCGACCCCATAAGGCGAAGCATCACATGCGAGGCGGAGGGGCAGCTTAGGATTGTAGTGAGTCAATACTTTCTGTGATACAAGTAGTGCTTTAGATGTCTGGAACGCTGACCCACAGGCTGACGTCCACTGCCATTTCTTCCCTTTGTTTAACAGTTCATTCAGTGGTTTCATGACAGTGGCTAGGTCGGGAATGAAACGTCCGTAATAGTTTAGCATCCCTAGGAACGAACGTAGCTGACTGACATCACCTGGTGCTGGTGCTTCCACAATGGCACGTACCTTCTCTGGTGACTTGTGGAGTCCAGCAATGATATGGCCCAAGTATTCCACGGACTCCTGGAAAAACAGGCACTTCTCTTACTTGAGATGCAGGCCCTGTTCCTCTAGCCTGCCCAGGACTGCATCCAGAGTTTTTACTAGGTGAGTCTGTTTGTCAGGACCACTGATAAGGATGTCGTCCAGGTAACAGTGCGTGTACGGCAGTCCAAGAAGCACTTGGTCCATAGCCTTCTGAAATAAGGCGGGCGATGATGCTACTCCAAACGGTAACCGGTTAAAACGAAATAGCCCTTTTTGTGTAGAGATAGTCAGCAGCTCTCTAGACTTCTCTTCTACCTCCATCTGTAGATAGGCATTTGATAAGACTAACTTACTAAAGCGTTGGCCTCCTGCTAGAGAGGCAAAAAGGTCCTCAATGCGTGGAAATAGATACTTAACCACTTTCATTTTCATCACCTCTTGCCTCAACGTGATAAATTCTCTTCTTTCTATTTTTTACACTGCGCTTAATTGCATTACCTTTCTGTTCAGGTTTTTCCACTTTCTGTTTTCCATTCTCTGTCTTGGCTGCTTTTGGCTTTACTCTTACACATGCGCTTAGTGTGGCCTTTCCTCCCACACTGGTGGCAATCACGATCTTTGTACCAGCAGTCCTCATCAGTATGGTTAATTTTTCCGCAACGGCGGCATTTATGGGAAAACACCGCGTTTGAGCGAGCCACTTAACTGCTTCACATCGCGCGCTACTGTCTCTGCAGATACAGCGTAATCGACTACTTTCTGAAACGTAAACGTGAGATCTTTCTCCGTCAAAAGGCACTTCTGCACAGTTTCACTCTTAAGTCCACAAACAAATCTGTCCCTTAGTGCGTCTTCCAAGTAAGCACCAAACTCACAATGTTCCGACAGTTTTTTCAATAAAAAACAATAAAAAATTGTTTCAATAAAAAACAATGTTTTTTAATGTTTTTTTAAATAAAAAACAATCCGCGACAATCCAGCTCTGGTCAAGCAGGCACTAGTAGGCACATAGAGAGCGCATGCGTCGCGACTGAGTGCGTTGTTGTGTTTGGAGCTCCGTCTAATTAATTCAGAAACCTTGATTTTCTTCTTTACACTCTTTTACAAACAAACTTTTTCATTTTTATAGCGTGTGAACATATCTGGAATACTATTCTCTTTATAAAACAATCGGATTGCTTTGATATCGCTACTTATATCCAAACTTCCGCTACTAGCCTTAGCCCGCTAGCATTGCACGCGTGGTCGCGCCTATCGATCGTCTTATTTACACCCGTATCACTGAAAGCTATAATTCGCCATTATAGCACATCTGCTATATCTGTGAAGAGACGACTCTACACCCGAAGAGACGACTCTGCGCCCGTGAAGAGACGACTCGACGCCCGAAGAGACGACTCGACGCCCGTGAAGAGACGACTCGACGCCCGTGAAGAGACGACTCGACGCCCGTGAAGAGACGACTCTACGCCCGTGAAGAGACGACTCGACGCCCGTGAAGAGACGACTCGACGCCCGTGAAGAGACGACTCTACGCCCGTGAAGAGACGACTCTACGCCCGTGAAGAGACGACTCGACGCCCTTGAAGAGACGACTCGACGCCCGTGAAGAGACGACTCGACGCCCGTGAAGAGACGACTCGACGCCCGTGAAGAGACGACTCGACGCCCGTGAAGAGACGACTCGACGCCCGTGAAGAGACGACTCGACGCCCGTGAAGAGACGACTCGACGCCCGTGAAGAGATGACTCGAAGCCCGTGAAGAGACGACTCGACGCCCGTGAAGAGACGACTCGACGCCCGTGAAGAGACGACTCGACGCCCGTGAAGAGACGACTCGGCGCCCGTGAAGAGACGACTCGGCGCCCGTGAAGAGACGACTCGACGCCCGTGAAGAGACGACTCTACGCCCGTGAAGAGACGACTCGAAGCCCGTGAAGAGACGACTCGACGCCCGTGAAGAGACGACTCGACGCCCGTGAAGAGACGACTCGACGCCCGTGAAGAGACGACTCGAAGCCCGTGAAGAGACGACTCGAAGCCCGTGAAGAGACGACTCGACGCCCGTGAAGAGACGACTCGACGCCCGTGAAGAGACGACTCGACGCCCGTGAAGAGACGACTCGACGCCCGTGAAGAGACGACTCGACGCCCGTGAAGAGACGACTCGACGCCCGTGAAGAGACGACTCGACGCCCGTGAAGAGACGACTCGACGCCAGTGAAGAGACGACTCGACGCCCGTGAAGAGACGACTCGACGCCCGTGAAGAGACGACTCGACGCCCGTGAAGAGACGACTCGACGCCCGTGAAGAGACGACTCGACGCCCGTGAAGAGACGACTCGACGCCCGTGAAGAGACGACTCTACGCCCGTGAAGAGACGACTCGACGCCCGTGAAGAGACGACTCGACGCCCGTGAAGAGACGACTCGACGCCCGTGAAGAGACGACTCGACGCCCGTGAAGAGACGACTCGAAGCCCGTGAAGAGACGACTCGACGCCCGTGAAGAGACGACTCGACGCCCGTGAAGAGACGACTCGACGCCCGTGAAGAGACGACTCGACGCCCGTGAAGAGACGACTCGACGCCCGTGAAGAGACGACTCTAAGCCCGTGAAGAGACGACTCGAAGCCCGTGAAGAGACGACTCGACGCCCGTGAAGAGACGACTCGACGCCCGTGAAGAGACGACTCGACGCCCGTGAAGAGACGACTCTACGCCCGTGAAGAGACGACTCTACGCCCGTGAAGAGACGACTCTACGCCCGTGAAGAGACGACTCGACGCCCGTGAAGAGACGACTCGACGCCCGTGAAGAGACGACTCTACGCCCGTGAAGAGACGACTCTACGCCCGTGAAGAGACGACTCGATGCCCGTGAAGAGACGACTCTACGCCCGTGAAGAGACGACTCGACGCCCGTGAAGAGACGACTCGACGCCCGTGAAGAGACGACTCGACGCCCGTGAAGAGACGACTCGACGCCCGTGAAGAGACGACTCGACGCCCGTGAAGAGACGACTCTACGCCCGTGAAGAGACGACTCGACGCCCGTGAAGAGACGACTCGACGCCCGTGAAGAGACGACTCGACGCCCGTGAAGAGACGACTCGACGCCCGTGAAGAGACGACTCGACGCCCGTGAAGAGACGACTCGACGCCCGTGAAGAGACGATTCGACGCCCGTGAAGAGACGACTCGACGCCCGTGAAGAGACGACTCGAAGCCCGTGAAGAGACGACTCGAAGCCCGTGAAGAGACGACTCGACGCCCGTGAAGAGACGACTCTACGCCCGTGAAGAGACGACTCGACGCCCGTGAAGAGACGACTCGACGCCCGTGAAGAGACGACTCGAAGCCCGTGAAGAGACGACTCGACGCCCGTGAAGAGACGACTCGACGCCCGTGAAGAGACGACTCGACGCCCGTGAAGAGACGACTCGACGCCCGTGAAGAGACGACTCTACGCCCGTGAAGAGACGACTCTACGCCCGTGAAGAGACGACTCGACGCCCGTGAAGAGACGACTCGATGCTGGCGATATGTTTATGCCCTAAATCAATACATGATTAACTAACTGTATTTCTCTATGTACATTTCTGAAATGCACTTTCTGTAAAGCTGCTTTGAAACAATATGTATTGTGAAAAGCGCTATACAAATAAATTTGAATTGAATTGAATACTGTGCAACGGTTTCCCCTTCCCCCTGATTTCGCTTGTGAAACCGGAATCTCTCCGCAATCACGAGCGGCTTTGGAGCGAAATGGGCCTGCAACACTCTCACAATATCGTCATAATCCATATCTCCCGGCTTGTCGGGAGCAACCAAACTTCGAAATATTCCATACGTTTTTGATCCCAGCACACTAAACAGCACAGGCACTTTCTTTGTGTCCCTTATCTCATTAGCCAGGATGTAATGTTCAAAACGTTCAATATACGTTGCCCACTGCTCACCGGCCTCATCAAAGGGATCCATATGTCCAATTATTCCAGCCATGATGTGTCTGCTTCTGGTGGCTTGCACTGTAACGTTAGATTCTTCAGAAGAAGACCGACTCATTACCTCTTAACAGCCAACACTAGCTCACTAGCTAGTTGTTTCCAGCGTGGTTGTTCTTTTTTTTGTTCCTCTATAACTTGACCAACACCGGCTGTTCACTCGCCGATGCAGTGAAAAGTCTTCAGGACTACACAACTCGTCGCCAGTTTATATTATGTTGCTTCCTAATGTCTTTATATAAACAACTCTATATTCGCACACAGAGCAACACTCACACGCAGATTAGCTGTTTACTCACTGCGCCCTAGTGGTCACTCTTCATATAGCCCAACATTTAGCTACATATATAACAGAGAAAATGTCCCGCATTTTCATCAGTCTGTTTGGGTTTTAATTATCATATTAAGAAAACAAGCATGCGTTCTTTTGCCTATTTAAGAAAGTATTTTATGTATTCTTTTTGCGGTGTAGTTTTTCACCTATAGCCTATTTAACAGCGCTTCGTCAGAAGTACAAATACAACAGCCGTTTTTTAAATCCAATATAATGGTTGAAAGGAAAGGAGTAAACACGGTCACTAGGTGGTGACGGCTGTCAATCAAAATGTGGACCGGTGATTCGTTCCATGTGTTCCCTGTCAGAAAACAAATGGATAATTCGGTCAATTTTAATTTTAATTTTAATTTAACAGAATTTATCAACTTGTTGCCTGCTGTGGTTGTTTTAATTCACATCCTTTCTAAAAAATATGAGTTTTTGGTTTAATATATTCTTAATATATGAGACTGTCAATGATCTAATTTCATGTTGTTTTATATTTTATTTGTTCATTGTTTATTTTGGGGGATTTTAGTTGGACTTGGTCAGAACTGTTTCAAAAATAGTTATAGGCTATCTGCATGATGCCCTGCCTTTGGGCTCAGTGATGTTCAATTTAAATGACATGTACATTGTGATGTAATGGTGTTTTCTGGAAGGGACTAAAGAACAAAGAACTTTCATCAGCTGAAAGGCAGAATACAAATGTTTTTTATTAAGTTAGATCGACATTATATAACAGTTTCAGGTTATGTTTTAGTGTTGGTAACATGTCCCACATTGTCCCACACAAACTTATAATCGTCCCACATTTGGTTTGTTTGATGGTGGTCACCCTACCTGTGGCTCAAAAGGGACACAACAAAAATAGGGACACCCGAGAAAGCCAAAATAAAATGCAAAATGTATTACCAAAATAGAACTATAAAAATAAATAAATAAACTACGTACAACGGTAACAGTGAACAAATTCATAATTAGTGCACGCTTTCGCAATCGTTGTTTGTAATATTCAGTTCCTGTGAAAACCTGTTCCAGTTAATGGACAGGTGATGTGTAATATTCAGTACCAGTAAACTCCCCCTGCTGGAACAGTTTCTCACAGTAACTGAATACACAACATCAAGGACATGAACCTTGCCCCACCCCCCCCCCCCCCCCCCCCCCCCCCACAAACCACCCCGTTATAAAACGACCTGAATTTCAGTTTCTATTTCAGAAGGAAATCAAAGTATCTGACAACACACCTGTAAGTACTTTACTTTGTTCCCATTAATTGCATCTTTACCTTTCCTTTTTTACTGATCTTTTAAAAAAAAGTTCGGAGTGTTTTTTAATGACGAATGGATTCAGATAACAAGACGTGACTGTGTGTAATCGCCACTAAAGAGGATCAGTGAAGAGTCTGTGTGTTGTTTTTGACATTTCTGAGACAGTCTAAGACTAAAACGTATCGTATTATAGAAGAAGAAGAGTAACATTAAACTTATTTCATAATGTGTCTTGGGCAATAAAGAGAAACTGCCTGACATAGGGGAGAGGGGCACAAAGTAACGCTTCTTGACTTTCTCAGTTTGTGTAAATATACTTATGGTTCAGTATTTATTTTTTCCCACATTAATTTCCCACATGTCTGGTACAGTTATTATGTGGGTTTGTTTTATTAATACAGTATATACTTTTTTCTTGATATACCCCGAAAGAATGGAAGTGAAATGTGACAACATGCCCCATCGGTGGGGTACATTGTAACATGTGAGGGGCACATTGTAACATGACCATATGACAGCTTAAAATGTTATCTGATCTAATAAAAAAATATACAAGACAAACTAAAATATTTTCTCAATAAAATACAATTATTAACTTTTTCATTTAAAATAATGGAATTTTTTTAATAATTAAATATAATTTTTTTAATTTTGACTATGAACACAGGAAAACACAGCTTTACAACATAGTTCAAAACAAATAAATAATTAGTCATTTCTGAACATTGACTCTCAGTCTTTATTCACCTTTTTCTCACGTTTTCTCAATAGAATTAATAAAAGTATAGAATATAATAGCATATTTCTAATAGGGGCACATTGTAACGCAGTGTGACAACATGCCCCCGCCTGCACAACTGGGATTTAAACCCGGCTAGTGTCTTCTGCTAGTTAGCGAAGCATTAAAGAACTATCTCAACTGTTAAATAACATATTGGAGATTAAAATACTATCAGATTTTTCTAATTTTAAATAAACACAAAAAAAAAAAAGAGATGAAAAATTAACTTAAGTAAGAAATTAACTTTTGCTATGGTTTAATAAATGTCTATGGATATCTTCCGTTTTTTTAAAATTAATTTTAGCGCAATTTTTTCTCTATATAGTGTTGATATGGCAACTAGTAAATACACCAAGTTTCGTCTAGCATGTTAGCTAGCATGTGTGGAAGTATTTAAAACAAGTGTGTTACAACTAGCCCCGCGTTACGTTGTGCCCCGCGCTCCCATACTTTCTGGGTTACTGTAATTTGTGACCCCAATTCAAGTGACAATGACTGAGCCAGCCTTCATTCATCAAGCTGTGACATGTCTGTATATCTTATGATAATGATATTTGTGATCATTATGACTTCACGATCATCTAAATCTAGAAAGAAGCAAACAAGTTATCTCTTAGCATTTTAAGGGAACTTTACACTCCTGTAGTTTTTTTTAGGAAATGTCTTTGAAACCAGTTGGTTTAGTTTTTGACACAACAAAAACTCAAGTTTGACATAAACAGAATATATAATTATATATATTGTTGTGTAACCTAAAAATGTCCTTTCGATTTTAATGACAAAATCATGGCGGAAGGAAATAAAGCAGGAAAGATGTGAATTACTATGACACAACATTTACAGATAAACACTTACTGTAACTCATCCATGCTGCATTTCCTGGAATTCTTAATAAATAATAGCTATTATTATTATTTTTCTTTGCTGGAAATGTGTTGCATTATTATTCAGTAGATCTGTTTCTTTGGTGTTCTTTTAGTGACCATGTCGGACGGAAAACCCAGGGGTGAAGACACTGTGGACGCCAGACAAGGGAACGCACAAGAGTATGTGTTTGATTTTGATGGAAATTGTTTCATTACAAACATATAATTACAAGAAACCGCAGATGGATATGTAGGTCAGAATTAGAACGACCCATTGTTGATTGAGGAATCACTGAGAAGATCCCCTTAGTCCAGTCATTTTAAGCCAAAATGGGGGTCAACCTTGAACAAATTGCAACAGAAGCAAACTCAACTGATTTTGTATCCTCAATATGTCCTGAGTAAGGGGAAAAAAAGCCCAGAAGAATCCCATTAGGGGAAAGTTTCGAAAAAGACCCAAATATATCCTATTCATACTTTTTCTTATGTGAATAGGGTACAAACATTTTAACCTTTAGATGTCACCATGAAAATGACTGAGTTCATTACTTACATCAAGAAAAAAGAAAAAATGTATTACAAGTTTTTTTTAATTGTTTGTTACCATGGACAAACGGTGCATAATCTAATTACGTATGTGCTAATTTGCATAAATACCACAACAGGTCTAAGCATTGGGTATAGCCAGGGGAAAATGTCTTGTTGAATCTTGTTGACACATAACAGTAAAATACTTAATGTTTAGATCTGAATGGAACCCATTACGGATACCCATGAGCATTAATACATAGAGGCAGGAAGAGGTACTTTAAACCAGCCTTTATTAATTTTTAAGAGATTGGGTTTAGGGTCCGTGGGACTGTTTCTGGGGGACGAGTCTGAGGGAAGAACAGGAGACAATGGTAAGGAGAATGCAGAAGACAAAAGGTAGGTAAAATAAAAAGTGAATCCCCAGAAACAGTCCCACAGACTCAGCCCCAAACCCCATTTCTGCAATAATAATTAATAAAGGCTGGTTTAAAGTACTTCTTCCTGCCTCTATGTATTAATGCTCATGGGTATCCGTAATGGGTTCCATTCAGACATTAACATCAAGTATTTTACTGTTATGTGTCAACAAGATTCAACAAGACATTTTCACCTGGCTAGACCCAATGTTTAGATCTGTTGTGGTATTGTGCTGTAGATTATGCACCGTTTGTCCGTGGTAACAATCTATTTAAAAAAACTTGTAATACATTTTTTGTTTGTCTTGATGTAAGTAATCAACTCAGTAATTTTCATGGTGATATCTAAAGGTTAAAATGTTTGTACCCTATTCACATAAGAAAAAGAATGAATAGGCTATATTTGGGTCTTTTTCAAAACTTTCCCCTAATGGGATTCTTCTGGACTTTTTTTTCCCTTTACTCAGGACATATTGAGGATACAAAATCAGTTGAGTTTGCTTCTGTTGCAATTTGTTCAACCTTTTTTCATAAAACGACTGGACTACCTCAATCATTGTATCGCTTAAAACTCATCTTTGATCACTCAAATTACATATTTAAACGTTTTTTCCTTTTCCAAAAAATTATTCATGCCTTAAAATATTTTTGAATGTAATTCGACACCCTTGCCTCATTTAGTATACGCAGTTCTATAGATTTGCAACGCTCGTCTTTTGGGGTCGACAGCTTATAAAAAAACGTATTTCTGGGTTTTTTAGCTTGTTTGCTGCACACTTTGTCACACAGCAGCTTTTAGACATTGTTTTGTTTTTTGTAATAAGTCATAAACACTGTAAAAAGTGAACAGTTGGATCAACTTAAAAAAATGACTTCAATTGGTAACACCAAAAGAAATTAAGTTTTCTCAACTTAAATTATCATGTTTTATCGTTTTAAGAAATAAGTTGAGAACTTTATTTCTTTAGGTGTTACCAATTGAAGTAATTTTTTTAAGTTGATCCAACTGTTCACTTTTTACAGTGAATGACAAGGAGGCAGCTTCACACAATGCACAGTCAATGGAGCCTGTTAGAGTGACTGTCTATAATTTCCACTTTGATTAGGAATGACTCATAAAAGTATTTGCTCTCGCAGGACTTCGTTTCTCACGGATGCCGGAGTCGATCAAACGGATGCCAAACCACGTTCTGATGCTTTCCAGTACAACATGAACTACGGCAGTCTGGGACAATGTGTGATCATCAACAACAAGAACTTCCACAGAAAAACAGGTAAGAGCTGGGAAGCACACAGACGAAACCCCGAAACACATTTTTTGAGATATGAACAGATATGAACAGGCTGCACATCACTGAAAACACTAAAAACACTTCAATACAACCAATAAATTGGTTATTTTTGCGTTTTTCTGAGCAATTTTTGTTCTTCCGGGTTGAAAAGCAACGTCCGGGAATGTGAGGTAGAAGCGTGCCTTCGGAGCGTGTGATTGGCTGTCGGCTCGATTCTACGTCAGCTGACCCTCGAGCTAATCTCTGCATTTATTCATGAGAAATAGCTCGTTCAATCCAATCACTGCGCTGTATTACGCATGAGGTCGCATTACAGCGGAGAATTGAAACAACATCGGCGCGCACATGAGATCGGCTTCTTCAAATGAAATATGTGTTTAGCCGTACGTCTGATCATGAACGCGATGGAATTATTCTGATACACAAAAGACAATTATGTAGACCTGAAAATTCAACAATGGACACAAAAGTAACTGTGCCTTTATTCTTTCTGTGTTAACCTGACGCGTCATTTGTTCAGAGACTGTAGTGCTCGTAAATGAAGCCTAATGAAAATATTATTAAACTTTTTAAATGTTCTACCGCGTTTTTGCAGTTTGTTATAGGATTATTTTTTTCAATTCTGTTTTTTCCCCCTCAGTGATCATATTTTAAAGGGGTGGTTGATTATGATTTGACTTTTCTAACTTTAGTTAGTGTGTAATGTTGCTGTTTGATCATAAACAACATCTGCAAAGTTACGACGCTCAAAGTTCAAAGCAAAGGGAGATATTTGCGTTTACAGAAATCGCTTTTTAAGGACTACAACAAACGGCTGGTAGAGACTACACCACATTCCTCCCGGGTTAGTGACATCACCAACCCTCAAATTTACATAAGCCCCGCCCCCGGAATACGCAGTGCATGTTGAGAAGAGGACCAGATGTTGTAGTCGAGCACATCTGTGAGTCTGCTCAAGCTGTCGTATCCGTCTTTCCACACTTATTGCATTACAGTACGTAACACAAATGCAAGAGCATGTCACTCTGCAGGCGTCTTACAACAGTTCCCACACGAGCGACTTTATAGATTATCATGACAGAATTTGCTAACTGAAGATAGTTAACTCCACATCAGCAACATAAACTCATCAACTAACCATTCAGAAATGTCCTGTTGCTTCTACATGTTGTCACTTCTTCTCGAGTCTATCCATTATTTTCCGACTCCAGTTTAAACATAAAAGGCAGAACAGTTTCTGACATTTCAGTGCTTGTCTGCGCGAGGTAATCGGAGCTGCTAACACACTTGAAGCTCCGCCCCCTGTGCCGGGAGCAGCAGCTCATTTGCATTTAAATGACGCGTTTTTATTGACCCTCAAAAAGAGACAATTTAAACATGCTGTAAAAAATGAACAGTGGGGTATTTTGAGCTAAAACTTCACAGACTTATTTTACATCTTGTAAAAAGCGGCATTATACCATATTATACCTTTAATATTCATATACCATTCATACAATATTCAATATTCGTGTTTTATTGGTTGTTTTTCCTCCACTACACTCCCACTTTTCCACAGTTTTCACGTCCATTTCTAGAGACTCAGCGGCGTGAACGACCAGGCTAAAACCGAGGGGTTTCAGGACACTTTAAGGGTTTAGTTCAGGCATTTGTTTATCCTAATTTTAATCTCTTTTAAACAGCAATGGATGTTCGTGACGGGACAGACGAGGATGCAAAGAATGCTATGGCGACCTTCTCAAAGCTAGGCTTCCAAGTCAGTACTTGGAATGATCAAACTGTCTCAGAGATGAGGGATTTGTTAACTACAGGTATGTTTTGCATCACTGATTGATTAGAATAATTGAATGGCTCATAAACTCACGAAGTCTTCCATCCTCAGTGTCTTGGCATGATCACAGTAAGTCGGCCATGTTTGTGTGTGTGTTGTTGAGTCATGGAGACGATGGGATGATTTATGGCACGGATGGAGTTATAGCACTGAAGACACTGTTTGAGCTCTTCAGAGGAGATCGCTGCACTTCACTGGTGGGAAAACCCAAGCTTTTCTTCATTCAGGTGAGCGTCATGATAAGAGATGAGATGCGTTTCTTGCTCAAAATCCTCATCTTGGCGACAGTGTTATTTTTGGTATAATTGGTATTATAACGTGTCATCTGAGGAAGAAGAAGCTAGCCGTTCAAAAGTTTGGGATCGGTACGATTTTTAATGTTTTAGAAAGAAGTCTCTTCTGCTCACCAAGGCTGCATTTATTTAATTAAAAATAGGAAAAAAACAACAATATTGTGAAATATTATTATAATGTAAATCAGCTGTTGTCTATGTGAATATATAGTAAAGTGTAATTTTTGTGATCAAAGCTGAATTTTCAGCATCATTACTCCAGTCTTCAGTGTCACATGATCCTTCAGAAATCACTCTAATATGATGATTTGATGATCAAGAAACATTTATGATTATTATCAGTGTTGGAAACAGTTGTGCACGTTTTTCATTATTCTTTGATGAATAGAAAGTTCAGAAGAACAGCATTTATCTGAAATAGAATGCTTTTTTAACATTATACACTACCATTCAAAAGTTTGGAAGGAAAGAAAAGACATTTATAATGTTACAAAATATTATATTTCAGATAAATGCTGTTCTTTTGAACTTTCTAACTTGATCTTGCCTTAAAATATCTTGAATGTAACTCGACACCCTTGCCTCATTTAGTATGCGCGGTTCTATGAATATGCAAATGAGCCCCGCCTCCACTCACTCACTCAGCTCAGAGATCCACTGGTTGACGATCACACGTTGTTCTGATTGGTTACAAGGTAGTTTGTGACGTCAGAAACACCAGCGATTTCAAAGCGTGTTTTTGAGACTGTCTTTGGTTCACTGCAGCTTTAAGGAGGAAATACTCAGCAATGGTGTCGACTTATGAACTTACACATGCTTTGTCTTAAAGCATATTAAAAACACCATATTAAAAGCTTAAGTGTTCCTTTAGTTGCTCTTTCACAGATGTGTTGACCCTGTGTGTGTCTCCAGGCTTGTCGAGGTAAAAATCTGGACCCTGGCATTGAAACAGACAGTGATAGTGACACGGAAACAAAGAGAATTCCAGTGGAGGCCGATTTTCTGTATGCGTACTCCGCGGCACCAGGTATCTAATGTCTCGCTCAGTGCAGTTTCCTCACAAAACCACATGCACTCGCCCTCAAACGTGTGTCTGTCTGTCTCTCCTCAGGGTATTACTCCTGGAGGAACGTCGCTCAGGGTTCCTGGTTCATCTCCTCGCTCTGTGAGATGCTGTCAAAATACGGCAAGCAACTGGAGATCATGCAGATCATGACACGTGTCAACCACAAGGTGGCGCTCGACTTCGAATCCTACAACTACAAGCCAGAGCTCAATCGCAAGAAACAGATACCTTGCATTGTGTCTATGCTGACCAAAGAACTCTACTTCCCTAAATAATTCATCTTTATTTTACTGATTAAGTTGCAATGGGATAAAAACACTTTTTAAAGCATTTTTATTCTGTCTAGTCAAACCAACATTTACTCAGACACCTTCAACTCTTCTCACATTATCACAGTTTACTCGCTATAGTTTAGAAAACGGTAATGAAATATGAGCAGAACTCAGTTGATATTTGACTGGTTTTGTCCGTCCTTCTGTTAGACTGTCTCACACATGAATTATGTTGAAAATCTGTCAGCTGTTAAATTTAACTACACAATTAGATAATACCAGTTTAGCTCAACCAATCACCAAGCAATGCTTCATTGTGTTCAGTCTGTGTGTAAAAAGAGCATTAGCAATTAAAGACAAAACACACTTCAGCAAAACATGATCAGCTCAAAGTGTATGAATAATATTTGGTCCCAAATTTTTATAAATTTGGCTAGTTATCCACTGTATGAAGAATTTTTGGGTATAACATGTCACAGTTTACTTTATTTTGCTCTCCTCACTCACATAAATGAACTATAGGTGTCCTGCACACACTAGAAAGAAAATAAAAAAAATGATATCTGGTGTCTGAATAATTTTTGGTTTGACTGTAGCGGTTTGGGTTTTAATGAACTATTATCTGATCTGGAGTATTTGAAATTACTATCTAGTCTTGATGGTTATGGTGTGGGAAATGTTTACAGTGCTGGTTTCGACGGACAGCTCTTTTTTAATCTTCATATGCACGGTGTAGGCGGTCTGTCATTAAGCCTCATCTGAATGTTTGCGTTGTTTAAAGTTCACAGTTTTCAGGTTTCATGCAATAGCGATTCTTTTATAGGAAGAAGATGTGAATATAAACATTAGCATAATTTTAATGTTGATGAATAAACATTTTACTTTGGTATTTCATTTGTGTGCGTTGTGTAATTAGCTTTGAGTTGAGCAAATACTGAAGACAAGAGAAGATAAATTTCAAAAACAAGATAAAGAGCTAGTGTGTGTGTGTGTGTGTGTGTGTGTGTGTGTGTGTGTTGAGCATCAAATCATCATATTAGAGTGATGTGTGAAGGATCATGTGACACTGAAGACGAGTAATGATGCTGAAAATTCAGCTTTGATCACAGGAATAAATTACACTTTACTGTATATTCACATAGAAAACAGCTGATTTAAACTAATAATATTTCACAATGTTACTGATGATTTGATCAAATGGAGCATTGGTGCGCAAAAGAGACTTCTTTTTTTAAAAATATAAAAAAATAAATAATATATTTAATCTGTGAATTCTGATCTAAAAGCAAGAGTTTAAATTAATACAAATAATAAATGAATAATAAATAAATAATAATAATATTTAACTAAAATTAAATAATAATAAATGTAATTTAAATAATACATAAATAAATAATAAATTAAATGAATACCTAATACAGCCAAAAAAAAAAAAAAAAACTGACCATAAGTGTTTCTTTCAAAACCAACTTTTGAAAGGTAGTGTATAAAGTCTACATATGTAGAAACATACTTATTCAGTTAATGTTAAATTATATTTAAAAATATATATTCATAGCCATTATTTTTGAAAACATTCTCACTTCACAGCATGCAGATTGCAGGTAGTTCGCTAAACAGATTGACATAATTCCTCTGAAACCGCTTGAGAGCAAAATAAACTAAAAGTCTTTCTTCAGCACTAGGTGGCGCTGTGTTCTGGTTCTGCTGAAAAACAAGGTGTGTTCCTGAGAAATGCAACAGAAAGCAGAACTGTTCCCCGAAACCTTGCCGTACCTTATTTCTGTTTCAGTCCCGTTTCTCAACTCCGTCAAGCTGTTTCCTTTTTGTGTTGTGTTTGATTCAAAAAATACATACAGGGGAAAACCTGGATGATTTAAGAACGAAAGTGGGTTTTAGAAATGCTTTTTGCAATTATAGTCCTCTAGTAAAGACTATGTGAGTCCAATGCATTATTTAAATGGGGTTTGTGTTGCTAGAGTTTGTGTGTTGCATCATATACTGGGAGTTGCAGGGCTTGGCCGCAGAGATAAGATATGAGACTGTGTGTGTGTGTGTGTGGACACACTGAGGATAGTATTGCACAGCTATACCTTATGCAGCTATACTTGCATTGCCTCTCTCATCTCTAGAGCTCATGATTTTTTGGAAATGTCATTCCAGCTACAGTGATGGACTGAACTAATATGTGCACTTACACACACAAACACACACAAAAAATACAAAAGACGAATGCAATTTTGAATACAGCAATACGCAACATCTGCACATAAATATATGTGATATATATCACAACTGAACTCTCAGGAACATGAGACTTTGGGCATTTTCCTATTCAAACACAACCAGCACTTCTGCACGTTGCAGCTTCGCCTTTAAGAAGCAATAACGAAACAACGAGGAAGTGAAAATGAAATCGACTTTCGCATTTCAGCCTTGCAGCCAATAAGCAGACCAGCTCGAAAACTACTATGGCAAAGACTTAGCTCATGAATATTAAGTAGGTCCAAAGACGTTGCTCGGGTTAAACTCTCTGGAGAGTACAGGAAATGTGAATTTCAAAGTGCTTGATTCATTTATATGTAGAATTGCGATATAAACAATACATTCAGTCACATGTGTGACAGGGAATATTTAATACAATAAGGTGTCAGTGATGTTAATGAAAAAATAATAGCAATATACAATGAAAAAATATATTTTTTCGCAATATATGTAATATTCATGAGAAATATAATATTGATTTTCCTTGTGTGGTAATACAAAAAGATTTCTATTATTTGTACTATTAATTTTCCCAGTTTATTTTTGGTAAAACAAACCAACTTACAAATAGGTCTGCTTTTCAGCCAATCGGTGTGCGAACGTCTCACTACGTAATTAACATTCATGAGTCAAGCTTTCCCCATGACATCATTCCCTCCCACTTATATGCGCCCTCTCCATATGACATCCAATCAGCTCGCGAACGGCTGCTACGTCGTTAATATTAATGAGACACTTCTGCGCCATAGTAGGATTTGTAAACACGAAGTAAGCGCACAACACACACTCACACACACGCACACTGGGGATTTCCACCCAAGCGCTTGTTTCCTTCACTTGTTTTGCTTTCGATCTGAAGAGCGAAATCAAACCCATTTGACTTTTCGTTTTGTTATCGAGAACTACAAATTGTCAAGACTCTTCACAGACTATTTGCTTTTATTCCTGGAGTGATTTCCACGCGTCGCAGGTAATAAATCGCGTTTCCGCATGTATTTATGGGGGCTCGAATGAATATAAGTGCATGTTTATGCTGTAGGCCACGTAGAGTTGCTGGGGTGAGTGGAAAATCGAAAGTCAAGGGGTGTTTGGATCCAATGGGAATCAAGGAATGTTTTATTTTCACTTTTGAGTTGACTTGACAACACTAACACACTTATTTGTGGAGGTTGAAGTCTTCTGATTCAGTGTACTGTTAAGAATGATTGGGCAACATTGGACGCCACAATGTCATTTTACAGTAAGTACAGTGCAGACCTAATGAATAACGTGTGTTTTATTATCAAATTATGTTGTTGAGAAGTTTGCATGGACTTGTGGATATTGTTATTGACTTACATGGGCAAGTACAGGGTGTAACATTGGCATTGCAGTGGAGAGAGTCTGTCATGAACTGATGCACCAATATCTGTATCCAAATTCTGTCTGATAAGCTGATAAATATAGCTTGATATTCACATAACATGTTAAAAACGGGTTTCTTTAAGAAATAGAGCTCACAATCTAATGCTTTCCATTTATGACGATGGCAAAAAAATCTAAATATAGGCAGAAACAGTTAAATATCCAATACAAGTGAGCTAAAAATCACTAACATCAGCTGATATGAGACCAATATTTCATCATGCTTCCCTAGTTATGATTGAGTTATGGTTTTGTGTGGTTTAATAGATTGTGTTTTAACATTGTTGCGTCATAATTGTGTTTCTCATGTTAGCATGCAGTGAAATGCATGTTGTTGTTGTTGTTCCATGCCTTTGTTCACTCTTATGTCTATCATGGCCCATAAAAGCTCAAAGGTCTAAGCGACAAACGGATGATTTTAATGAGTGGGTTTTCATTGTGATTAACTATAAACCTTTTTATGAGCTCAAATCGGTTAATCTGTAACTTTTGATTTGCACATTCTAGCATCAAGCAGTTTTGATGTCTGTCAACATGCATGATCAATATTACAGGTTTAGCCACATGCACTCGTTCTTAGAAAATCTCTCTCTCTCTCTCTCTCTCTCTCTCACACACACACACACACACACACACACACACACACACACACACACACACACACACACACACACACACACACACACACACACACACACACACACACACACACACACACACACACACAAGCACACAGGCACTTCAGCGTCCTCTGTTTGTGCTGTCATTCAGACCCTGACTCATGGAGAAAAAACCAAACCAATCATCTCATAATCATTTAATTTGCTGTAACTTTCAGTAAATTGTGATTCAGACGGGCTCTCCTGGTGGTTTGTTTTCAGAAACGGGGTTAAAGTTTGTCATCTTGCTTCCTGGAAAGTCATAAAGGAATGTACAACCTGTTGAAGGAGGAAAAGTTGCTGTCAAACTTTGACAAATTCCAGATCTCTCTCTCTCTCTCTCTCTTCTTCTCTAGGACAGCATGCCGGTAGAGAGAATGCGAATGAGGCCGTGGTTGGAAGAGCAGATAAACTCGTGTAAAATACCGGGGCTGAAATGGGTCAACAAGGTACTGTGACTGTGCTAGTCTTTTTATAGCATTTAATTGGTGAAAACTACAATCGTCATGAGCACGATGCTATTATCTGTGAAGCGTTTCGTCATTTTTTAAGTGCATATACGCAGGGTGTGTCTTGATCCGTGACATGTTTTGCATGTTCTTTGCCTGCAGGAGAAGAGAATATTCCAGATTCCATGGATGCATGCTGCGCGACACGGCTGGGACGTGGAGAAAGATGCTCCTCTCTTCCGAAACTGGGCCATACACACAGGTGCAGTCAGCATGAGATACTGACATATATGCATGTAAACATAAACACACACATACAGACCCATAAAATCTCATTCTCTGATCAAAATAGTGTGCTTACCTGTTTAAAACTCAGTCACAATGTGAGGATGCTGTTTTGCATTTGCCAAGACGAGCTGTTGTTTTTTGTTTTACTAGTTGGTTGATGGGGTGTTCTGGGAGGATGCTGGGTTTTACTAGTTAGTTGATGGGGTGTTCTGGGAGGATGCTAGGGTTTTACTAGTTGATGGGGTGTTCTGGGAGGATGCTGGGTTTTACTAGTTGATGGGGTGTTCTGGGAGGATGCTGGGTTTTACTAGTTGGTTGATGGGGTGTTCTGGGAGGATGCTAGTGTTTTACTAGTTGGTTGATGGGGTGTTCTGGGAGGATGCTGGGTTTTACTAGTTAGTTGATGGGGTGTTCTGGGAGGATGCTAGGGTTTTACTAGTTGATGGGGCGTTCTGGGAGGATGCTGGGTTTTACTAGTTGATGGGGTGTTCTGGGAGGATGCTGGGTTTTACTAGTTGGTTGATGGGGTGTTCTGGGAGGATGCTAGTGTTTTACTAGTTGGTTGATGGGGTGTTCTGGGAGGATGCTAAGGTTTTACTAGTTGGTTGATGGGGTGTTCTGGGAGGATGCTAGAGTTTTACTAGTTGGTTGATGGGGTGTTCTGGGAGGATGCTAGAGTTATACTAGTTGGTTGATGGGGCGTTCTGGGAGGATGCTGGGTTTTACTAGTTGATGGGGTGTTCTGGGAGGATGCTGGGTTTTACTAGTTGGTTGATGGGGTGTTCTGGGAGGATGCTAGTGTTTTACTAGTTGGTTGATGGGGTGTTCTGGGAGGATGCTAAGGTTTTACTAGTTGGTTGATGGGGTGTTCTGGGAGGATGCTAGAGTTTTACTAGTTGGTTGATGGGGTGTTCTGGGAGGATGCTAGAGTTATACTAGTTGGTTGATGGGGTGTTCTGGGAGGATGCTAGAGTTATACTAGTTGGTTGATGGGGTGTTCTGGGAGGATGCTAGAGTTATACTAGTTGTTGGTTGATGGGGTGTTCTGGGAGGATGCTAAGGTTTTACTAGTTGGTTGATGGGGTGTTCTGGGAGGATGCTGGGTTTTACTAGTTGGTTGATGGGGTGTTCTGGGAGGATGCTAGAGTTATACTAGTTGGTTGATGGGGTGTTCTGGGAGGATGCTGGGTTTTACTAGTTGATGGTGTGTTCTGGGAGGATGCTAGTGTTTTACTAGTTGGTTGATGGGGTGTTCTGGGAGGATGCTAAGGTTTTACTAGTTGGTTGATGGGGTGTTCTGGGAGGATGCTAGAGTTTTACTAGTTGGTTGATGGGGTGTTCTGGGAGGATGCTAGAGTTATACTAGTTGGTTGATGGGGTGTTCTGGGAGGATGCTAGAGTTATACTAGTTGGTTGATGGGGTGTTCTGGGAGGATGCTAGAGTTATACTAGTTGGTTGATGGGGTGTTCTGGGAGGATGCTAAGGTTTTACTAGTTGGTTGATGGGGTGTTCTGGGAGGATGCTGGGTTTTACTAGTTGGTTGATGGGGTGTTCTGGGAGGATGCTGGGTTTTACTAGTTGGTTGATGGGGTGTTCTGGGAGGATGCTAAGGTTTTACTAGTTGGTTGATGGGGTGTTCTGGGAGGATGCTAGAGTTTTACTAGTTGGTTGATGGGGTGTTCTGGGAGGATGCTGGGTTTTACTAGTTGGTTGATGGGGTGTTCTGGGAGGATGCTAGAGTTATACTAGTTGGTTGATGGGGTGTTCTGGGAGGATGCTGGGTTTTACTAGTTGGTTGATGGGGTGTTCTGGGAGGATGCTAGAGTTTTACTAGTTGGTTGATGGGGTGTTCTGGGAGGATGCTAGGGTTTTACTAGTTGGTTGATGGGGTGTTCTGGGAGGATGCTAGGGTTTTACTAGTTGGTTGATGGGGTGTTCTGGGAGGATGCTGGGTTTTACTAGTTGATGGGGTGTTCTGGGAGGATGCTAGTGTTTTACTAGTTGGTTGATGGGG
Organism: Rutilus rutilus; assembly: GCA_021464565.1. Taxonomy (NCBI): domain Eukaryota; kingdom Metazoa; phylum Chordata; class Actinopteri; order Cypriniformes; family Leuciscidae; genus Rutilus; species Rutilus rutilus. Next base: position 39,608,309 of record JAJAQA010000011.1, on the reverse strand, counting down.
TGTTCTGGGAGGATGCTAGAGTTATACTAGTTGGTTGATGGGGTGTTCTGGGAGGATGCTAAGGTTTTACTAGTTGGTTGATGGGGTGTTCTGGGAGGATGCTAGAGTTTTACTAGTTGGTTGATGGTGTGTTCTGGGAGGATGCTGGGTTTTACTAGTTGGTTGATGGGGTGTTCTGGGAGGATGCTAGAGTTTTACTAGTTGGTTGATGGGGTGTTCTGGGAGGATGCTGGGTTTTACTAGTTGATGGGGTGTTCTGGGAGGATGCTAGAGTTTTACTAGTTGGTTGATGGTGTGTTCTGGGAGGATGCTAGGGTTTTACTAGTTGGTTGATGGGGTGTTCTGGGAGGATGCTAGAGTTATACTAGTTGGTTGATGGGGTGTTCTGGGAGGATGCTAGAGTTTTACTAGTTGGTTGATGGGGTGTTCTGGGAGGATGCTGGGTTTTACTAGTTGGTTGATGGGGTGTTCTGGGAGGATGCTAGAGTTTTACTAGTTGGTTGATGGGGTGTTCTGGGAGGATGCTAGGGTTTTACTAGTTGGTTGATGGGGTGTTCTGGGAGGATGCTAGGGTTTTACTAGTTGGTTGATGGGGTGTTCTGGGAGGATGCTAGGGTTTTACTAGTTGCTTGATGGGGTGTTCTGGGAGGATGCTAGGGTTTTACTAGTTGGTTGATGGGGTGTTCTGGGAGGATGCTAGGGTTTTACTAGTTGGTTGATGGGGTTTTCTTTGAGGATGCTGGGTTTTACTAGTTGGTTGATGGGGTGTTCTGGGAGGATGCTGGGTTTTACTAGTTGGTTGATGGGGTGTTCTGGGAGGATGCTGGGTTTTACTAGTTGGTTGATGGGGTGTTCTGGGAGGATGCTAGGGTTTTACTAGTTGGTTGATGGGGTGTTCTGGGAGGATGCTGGGTTTTACTAGTTGGTTGATGGGGTGTTCTGGGAGGATGCTAGGGTTTTACTAGTTGGTTGATGGGGTTTTCTTTGAGGATGCTGGGTTTTACTAGTTGGTTGATGGGGTGTTCTGGGAGGATGCTGGGTTTTACTAGTTGGTTGAAGGGGTGTTCTGGGTGGATGCTGGGTTTTACTAGTTGGTTGATGGGGTGTTCTGGGAGGATGCTGGGTTTTACTAGTTGGTTGATGGGGTGTTCTGGGAGGATGCTAAGGTTTTACTAGTTGGTTGATGGGGTGTTCTGGGAGGATGCTAGGGTTTTACTAGTTGGTTGGTGGGGTGTTCTGGGAGGATGCTAGGGTTTTACTAGTTGGTTGATGGGGTGTTCTGGGAGGATCCTAGGGTTTTACTAGTTGGTTGATGGGGTTTTCTTTGAGGATGCTAGGGTTTTACTAGTTGGTTGATGGGGTGTTCTGGGAGGATGCTAAGGTTTTACTAGTTGGTTGATGGGGTTTTCTTTGAGGATGCTAGGGTTTTACTAGTTGGTTGATGGGGTGTTCTGGGAGGATGCTGGGTTTTACTAGTTGGTTGATGGGGTGTTCTGGGAGGATGCTAAGGTTTTACTAGTTGGTTGATGGGGTGTTCTGGGAGGATGCTAGGGTTTTACTAGTTGGTTGGTGGGGTGTTCTGGGAGGATGCTAGGGTTTTACTAGTTGGTTGATGGGGTGTTCTGGGAGGATCCTAGGGTTTTACTAGTTGGTTGATGGTGTGTTCTGGGAGGATGCTAGGGTTTCACTAGTTGGTTGATGGGGTGTTCTGGGAGGACACTTATTTTCCAAATTCAAAGAGTCCAGCACTATATGATATATAGGCCTATATATATATATATATATATGATATTCGATATTCTCATTCTTATATATAATTATATATTTCTTCTACATCGCTATTTTCATAACAAATAAAGGCAATACAAATATAAAAAGCTGAAGTGATCAAGAAATGTCATTCTATATTATAAGTAGGGCTGGGAAAAAATTTATCGCGATTAATCGCATCCAAAATAAAAGTTTGTGTTTACATAATATATGTGTGTGTACTGTGTATAATTATTTTGCATATATAAATACACACATATGCATGTATTTATTTTAGAAATATTTGCATGTATATACTGTATATACATTTATACATCATTTATATTATATATAAAATAAATAATTTATATATAAATAAATAAAAATCTTAAATATATACATGCATATGTGTGTATTTATATATACAAAATAATTATACACAGTACACACACATATATTATGCAAACACAAACTTTTATTTTGGATGCGATTAATCGCGATTAATTTTTTCCCAGCCCTAATTATAAGTGTATCTGGTTTTCCTCTGCCATTTCTTTAGGTAAATATCAACCAGGTGACAAACCGGACCCCAAAACATGGAAGGCAAACTTCCGCTGTGCCATGAACTCCCTGCCTGACATAGAAGAGGTGAAGGACAAAAGCATCAAAAAGGGAACAAACGCCTTCAGAGTTTACAAGATGCTGTCAGCGTCTGAGAGGCACTCAAAGAGAGGTCAGTCCATAACACACATCCATACTGGCACTCGCAACGTTTACTTTTTGTTTCAATACGATTGATGAATTCAAACATAGTGTTTACATGACCGCTAAAGAAAGTGATGGGGTTTATGTGTGCGTGTGTCACAAGCTTTAAATCAGAATTGATTTTTTGACATGTACACACTGCACGAATCCTGCCGTTTGCGCTAACTGTTCTCCTACATCGCTTCTCTTCTTTATTTTAAAGAGCAGACTTTATATTTATCTATTTCGGGTCCTGATTAGGAGACACAAGACCCGTTGTGCCATGCTGCGGGATGAGAGTCCTTAACAAGGACTGTTGATTTGACCAATTCATTCTGATTTACGCGGTTACATGTGATTTATTTTATTTATTCTGACTGTGCTACTAGACCGGTTACAATGGCATTATTAGGGTCCATATAAACACTGCAACTGACTTCATCACAGAGACGCACCTTCGTTTTATTCTGACATGCCTGGACACGATGATGTGGAATTTAAAGACATTTCTGTGATCAAAGCATGACCTGTTTGTTTAATCAAATCCAAGAGTGGTATTTCACTGAGATACTCTTGTTTTTATCAGTATTTTGCCTTATATTTATTTATATATTTTCTGTTTTGATTTTAATTTTAGTTAAAGTTTTGGTATTTTTGTTGTGTGTTTGTTTGTTTTTAAACAATACGTTTAAAGTTTTTATTAATTATTATTTCAGTATAGTTATTTTAGTAGAACTTAAACTACATGAAACTAAGAAATGTTGCAAATAGCTGAAGGTTTTTTTTTTTTACATTTTAATTTATGTGTTAAAATGTGATTTATTTCACTTTTTTCATGGTTTTACTGTTAGTTAACTATAATAATTCTGGTATGATCCCACTTAGTCTGCCCAAGTAACTGTAACTGATGTGTCTCACAAAAGCTGAGAAGAAAATATGTTCATGTCATATTTCACCACCAATTCTTTTTAGAAATAAATAAATGAAGTTTTCTACATTATTTCCAGGATGATATAATGCATTTTCCTTCAACTTATCATTACTGTAATGCAAACATTTTATATATAGTATAGTATACACATATTGGTTGATATACACATTATATATACACATATAGTACCAGTCGAAAGTTTGGAAACATTACTATTTTTAATATTTTTGAAAGAAGTCTCTTATGCTCTTCAAGCTTGCATATATTTGATCGAAAATACAGAAAAAAACAGTACTATTGTGAAATATTATTACACTTTTAAATAATGTTTTTCTATTCTAATATCCTTAAAAATATAATTTATTTCTGTGATGCAAAGCTGAATTTTCAGAATCATTACTCCAGTCTTCAGTGTCACATGATCCTGCAGAAATCATGGTCATAACCTGATTTATTATCAATGTTGGAAACAGCAGCTTAATATTTTATTTTATAACCCGTGACACTTTTTCAGGATTCATTGATGAATAAAAAGTTAAAAAGAACAGCATTTATTCAAAACCCATTATTAACTGTTATTAATGTCACATTTAGCTGTGCCTTTATGTTTTTTTTAAATGTAATTGTGTAATAATTGATTAATAATTTATGTGTATATATTTGTTGTACCGCTTTATGTTGATTTAAATTAAAACATTATTAATGAGAATCTAATGAGGATAATGAGAATTAAACATAAAAAAACAGATAATGAAACGTTTGCATCATGGTAATACTAATATAAATATATAATTTACTAGAATTTATATAGAATTTAGTTACTTAAACATCTTAATGGCCCTAAAATGGCTTCATTATCATATAATTATAAAAAGCAAATATCATTTAAAAAATATATGAAAAAATATAATTAAATTTGATAATTTCCTATTTGATTTTGGGGTGAAAAGGCACATCAAATGTTGAAATGACAGATTTGATGATTTGCATGCATTGATCTCGATGTGTGTGTCTGTGTTTCTCAAAGGAAAGAAGCGAGCAGGTGAAAAAGAAGAAAAGATAAAGGTATGGACTCTCACTTTTGGGTGTGTGTCGTTGTGTGTACAGTCAGAAAAGCTGAAATGATAAAGGTTATTAGATGAATCGACACAGATGTGTGTGTGTGTGTGTGTGTGTTAACCACAGGCAGTGCGCCCGTGTCCTGAGGCTTCCAGTTGGGAAAACAGCAACGGCTCGTCCTCAGTGACAGTCAAGCAGGAGGAGGATTACTATAGCACAGGTACTGAATATCCTGATCCACCCTGCACACCTGTGCCACGGTCATGTGACGTAATTCAGGTGGAACCGGTTCTCTACAGGACGGCATGCAAGAAGCTAGGATTTGAAACTGTATCTGGTTTTTATCTCTGCACTCATTTCACATTTTAGGTGTTCAGATTTAAAGATTATCAGATGTTCACACTTTAACCAGGTGTTGATTCTCTAATGTTGAATTGACCGATAAATGACACCATTTTGACGAGTGTCTTAAAAACAGGACTTATCGACACTAATTCAACCAAATTACTGTTTTACTCAAAGGGATAGTTCACACAAAAATGCAAATTCTGTTATCATTTATTCACCATCATGTTGTTCCAAACCTGAATGCGTTTCGTTCTTCTATTGAACACAAAAGAAGATATTTTGAAGAATGTTGGGAATCAAACAGTTGTTGGACCCCATTGACTTCTATAGTAGGAAAACAAATACCATGGAAGTCAATGAGGACCAGAAACCATTTGGTTACCGACATTCTTCAAAATATCTTCCTTTGTGTTCAGCAGAAGAAAGAAACTACATGAGGGAAAGTAAATGATGACAGAATTTAAATATTTGGGTGAACTATCCAATCGCTGTTCAAGTCAGTGTTAAAAGTCATGCTTTTTAAAAATAGAAACTTAAAATACCCCTAAAACACTTGTGAATTGCTTGATGCATATTTATTTTATTTTAGTAAAAAAAATATATATATTCTTTTTTTTTTTATATATATTTTGTTGTTATAATTATTATTATGAAAATAATCTCAAAATATTTTATACGAAAATACAAAGAATTGTTATTTAAATAATAATAATAATAATAATATATACATACACATCAAGCCATTCAAAAGTGTTCGGTTTTAGGGCTATTTTAATAAAACAAAACTATAATATAATATAATATAATACAATATAATATAATATAATAACCATTTTCATTCTCAAGAGAATCTTAACAAAACACTTAAATGGCTTGATGTGTATTTATTTTATTTTTATTTATCATAATAATAATAAGAAGAACAATAATAACTTTTAAAATATTTATTAAATGCATGTATCAAATATAATTTAAAATATTTAATTAAAATGTATTATTACTGATACAAAAAGGTCTGTTAAATGTGTCTCTCAGGGTTATTTTAGGTGTCTTAAAAAAAAAAAAAAAAAAAAGCATGACTTGTGGTTTGAGAGAATATGAAACGGTCCTTGAAAACACAACAGCATTTTGTTCAGTGCTCCTCAGTCACTTGTTGCAAATACCCAGAATGCTTCAGGCTTCTCTTGAGTTTGCAGTGCCTCTCCTGTCCTGGTTCACATACATTACGAAACACATGCGTCACTTCACAGCTGTGGGACTTTCTCTCGCATTTCTCCAAAATCAAACACCTCGTAGACGTGAACTTCCTGTGGCACTGAGTTTGAGCTGTCCAATAAAAGCAGCCGTTCATAAACATAAACAGTGTTTCACAATGGCGGCGGTTTGCATTATTAAAAAGCTTTTTGATTTGCCTTTAGTATTGAAATTGTCTGAATGGCTGGTGTTATTGGCAGATTGGGTCAATGCTCGGCTCATATTTCACAAAATTTCATAATCAAAGGAAAAAAGGGCATTTATACTATATTAATATTTATATAAATTTTTCCCATACTAAAATCTTTAATTATTTTCATTAATGTAAATTATCCAGACCAATGTTATTTTAGTTTTATCATAATTTTATTAATATTAATAATTTTTTTTTATTTTTTTTTGTTGTTAATTCCAGTGTATTTATTTTTTTGTCATTTGCTGATGTGCTTTTGTCATTTAATATTGCTATTTATGTTCTATTTCAATTTTAGTTATTTGTCATTTTAAATATTTCCACTTAATAAATGTAGTGCTTCACCATAAACATATTCCAGTTTATTTGCCAAGCCAACAATTTTTCGTTTTCATAATATTCAACAAATATTTATATTTTCTTATTTCAGCTTTATTTCAATTAACAAAATTTTTATTTTAGTTAAATTAAAATCAACATGAATTATATTCAGTACAGCAAATGACACATAAATACATCATGCAATTTATGCAAAAAAAAAAAAGAAAGATTTTTTTTTTTTTTTTAATAATATTTTCGGAACATTTTCGTGACAGATTTTCGCAAGATTCCTTTAACATTGAGGATGGGATATGATCACGCAACACCTATCATTCTGTCATGAACCTGTTTATCCAGATCTCCTTGTTTCTGTGTTTATTCACGGCCTCTGTTCGCCTTCAGACTCAGTAATGCACACTATTGGGGTAAAAGGTGAGCTTAGTGTGTGTTTGTTTTGTAAGTCAGCATTGATATGAGGTTTGTGATACACATTGAATTGCCAAACCAAAAACCAAAAGCAACGTAATTCATTTACAAAAGCCTTTCAGCTGGTTAATTTGTTTTTAACCTGGTTTCCACTGCAATTTCATCATAGAGTCATGGGAGAAAGAGTTCAGCTTCATGAAAAATGAAAAATTACACAGATATGCCCCCCTTTAAGAAACACGCTCACTTCCCACTTCACTGTTCTCCATATTCACTCTCTCTTCCCTCTTCTCGTTCCTCAGAGGCTGATGGGCGGGACGACCACCTGATCATCAACGATCTTCCTGACGTGTGTCAGACCATCGAGGTGGTGACGGAAAACGAGGATCAGGCCGTGACCTCCAGCCACTACCCCCTACAGATCTCCCCCGTCTCCTCGTATGGAGGTTGGTTGGACGCATACACTCGCATCCCTTTAGCATGGAAGCTTGTTTCTGCCACGGAATATTAAAAAGCAACTTTTTATCTCTCAATTCTGACTATTTTTCTCCGAATTGAGAGATATTAACGAGTATGTACTCGCAAATTTATAACTCACAATTCAGACTTTTCCCCTCAATTGTAAGTTGAAAGTCCGAATTGCTAAATATAAACGTTCAATTTGGATTTTTCTCTCAATTGCGAGTTATAAAGTCCAAATTGCAAGATATAAAGTTGTTTTATATCTCATAATTCTGACTTTTTTTTCTCAGAACTGTTTATATCATGCAATTTTGACTTTTTTTCCGCAATTGCAAGTTGCGAGATACAGTCGCAATTCTGAGAAATAAAGTCACAATTCTGAGAAATAGTCGCAATTCTGAGAAATAAAGTCACAATTCTGAGAAATAGTCGCAATTGCGAGATATAAACTTGCAATTACAAATTCATATTCCGCAATCCTGACTTTTTTTTTTCACAATTGCAAGTTATAAAGTTTATATTGCGAGATATAAACTCACAATTCTGACTTTTTCTTCCAATTGCAAATCTAGATTCCCACAAATCTGACTTTTTTCCACAATTGTAAGCTCTAAAGTCCCATTGCGAAAATTGCTAAATATAAAGTTGTTTTATATCTCATAATTCTGACTTTTTTTCCCTCAGAACTATTTATAACATGCAATTTTGCAATTGCTTTTTTTCCGCAATTGCAAGTTGCGAGATACAGTCGCAATTCTGAGAAATAAAGTCACAATTCTGAGAAATAGTCGCAATTGCGAGATATAAACTTGCAATTACAAATTCATATTCCGCAATTCTGACCTTTTTTTTTTTTCACAATTGCAAGTTATAAAGTTTATATTGCGAGATATAAACTCACAATTCTAACTTTTTCTTGCAATTGCAAATTTATATTCCACAAATCTGACTTTTTTTCCCCACAATTGTAAGTTCTAAAGTCCCATTGCAAATTTTGCTGAATATATTTCGTTTTATTTAGATTTTTTCTCTCAGAACTGAGTTTATATCATGCAATTCTGACTTTTTTTCCACAATTGCAAGTTGTGAGATATTAAGTCGCAATTCTGAGAAATAAAGTCGCAATTGCAAGATAAAAAGTTGCAATTCTGAGGAAAAAAAAGTCAGATTTGTGATTTTATATTTCATAATTCAAAATATATGTCACAATTCTTAGAAATAAACTCGCAATTCTGACTTTATTACTTGCAGTTGCGAGTTTATATCTCAGAATTCAGAGAAAAAAAAAGTCAGAATTGTGACTTTAAATTTCATAATTTCAAAAATCTCAGTTACCTTTTTTATGTTTTTATTCCATAGTGGAAACAAGCTTCCATAATTTAGCCTTGACTATATTCATATTAATCCAGCACGGCCTTCAGAGCCTTACAGCTTTTTGAATTTCGATGATGTAATTTTAGACATTTCCACACATTGAACTGGTGTGTGTTTGAACTTGGCCTGAGCCGTGATGACGCAATCCTGTTCTCCTCACCATTCCCTGAAGTATCTCCACTTTTTAATCAATAGGAATTTCCACTCCTTGTTTGCTTTCAGTGGCTTGTGGACACCGACACAGGCGATAGATTCGATCTTGTGTGCGTTTAATCGCGTTCGGCTTCCAACGATTATTAAACAATTACTGTCCACCATTCCATTTGTTTCACTGTCACTCTTCCTGTAAAGCCCAAAATGAACGTACAAATCAGTAAAATCACGTAAGGGGACTTTCGCAAAATGGGACGTGCGTGCGTAAAAGAGTTATTAAAAGCGTGAAACTCGCGCTGTTCCTCGGGTAGCTTTCTTTGTGCGCGCTTCGAGAGCAACGTGTACTTTGATCTTGGTCAAATACACACCAAAATATGTCAGAACAAACACACATTAGAAACATTCTTAGATCAAGATACATTTACTTGGGGAAAAAATGTACTTAAGAAAATATATTAAGTCTGAAATAAATTGAGTTTACTTAAAAGTTAATTTTCAGATATCTGTTTTTGTTTTAAAGCATAAACTAACTTTATTTTAATACATATTTCAGAAAACAAGACTTAATATCTTAGGTGACTGTACTTTTAAATTGTACAAGTAAATATATCTTGATTTAAGAACGTTTAGATAGTATTTCTGTCTTGTTTTCCAGAATAAATAAGGAAGCAAATAATTTATTGCAAAGTAGATATGTTTTTTTTTTTACAAGTACAAAAGTACTTCATTCTTACTCAGTAAAATTCCTAAATCAAGATGCATTTACTTGAGAAACAAAATTACATGTTTAGTCTTGTTTTCTGAAAAACTCACTTAATTTTGATAGATTTGACAAAATATCTGCCAATGAGGTCAGAAAAATAATCTTCTTTTCCCTTTGAATTTTGAAGTTTATTTTGACCCCATTTGCAGATATTTTAGATTTGACAAAATATCTGCCAATGAGGTCAGAAAAATAATCTTCTTTTCCCTTTGAATTTTGAATTTTATTTTGACCCCATTTGCAGATATTTTTTCTTGTTTTAAAACATTTAATTTTTTATATTGTTTCTCAAGTAAATGTATCAGTATTTTAACAATGTTTAGATATTTTCACTGGAAAAGTAAGAAAATATTTTTTTGCAGTGCAACTGCTCTCCTTATTAGAGAAAAAGGTTTTAATTTTAAATGCTAAATGCCCTTGAGTCTCATGTTTTGAGGCGTTGAGATGTGTGCTGGCCGTGTGTGTTGGTCGTGTTGTTCAATGTCCATTAGAGATCAGGCCCTCGTCTCAAGGACACGTGTCTGCGTCACGCCAGCCGTACTTCTGCACTGTAACAGAGTTAATGTATAACGCTGAGGCGAGAACACATTTCACTCTCTCACCTGCATGTGCTCCTCATTCATTATGTTATAGAAGTCTGAGTCCAGTTAGACACTTCATGCTATAATGGACGAGATTTGCAAGTTAATTCAATTCGATTGCTAATGAGTGGTATGTGCTTGTGCAATGCAGTTGCAAATGTGTTCTTCGTGTTCCTGTATTTACTGCATTGCGATGTGTGATGCACTAAAGTGTTTAAAGGGTTAATTCACCCAAAAATGACAATTCTGTCATTATTTACTCGCCCTCATATCGTTCCAAACCCGTAAGACATTCGTTCATCTTCGAAACACAAATGGATATCTTTTTGATTAATTCTGAGAGATTTCTGTCCCTCCATTGACAGCTACGCAACTACCACTTTGAGGAGGGTTGGGGCTAGAAAGAAAGAAAGATTAGTTAGAAAGAAAGAAAGATTAGTTAGAAAGAAAGAACAATTAGTTAGAAAGAAAGAACGAAAGATTAGTTAGAAAGAACGAAAGATTAGTTAGAAAGAACGAAAGATTAGTTAGAAAGAAAGAAAGATTAGTTAGAAAGAAAGAACAATTAGTTAGAAAGAAAGAAAGAAAGATTAGTTAGAAAGAACAAAAGATTAGTTAGAAAGAAAGAACGAAAGATTAGTTAGAAAGAAAGAACGAAAGATTAGTTAGAAAGAAAGAACGAAAGATTAGTTAGAAAGAAAGAAAGATTAGTTAGAAATAAATAAATAAATAAATATTAGTTAGAAAGAAAGATTAGTTAGAAATAAATAAATAAATAAATATTAGTAAGAAAGAACGATTAGTAAGAAAGAAAGAACGATTAGTTAGAAAGAAAGAAAGGTTAGTTAGAAAGATTAGTAAGAAAGAAGAGAAAGATTAGTTAGAAAGAAAGAAAGAAAGAAAGAGAAAGAAAAGAAAGATTAGTTAGAAAGAAAGAAAGATTAGTTATAAATAAATAAATAAATAAATAAATAAATAAATATTAGTTAGAAAGAAAGATTAGTTAGAAATAAATAAATAAATAAATATTAGTAAGAAAGTACGATTAGTAAGAAAGAAAGAACGATTAGTTAGAAAGAAAGAAAGAAAGAAAGAAAGAAAGGTTAGTTAGAAAGATTAGTAAGAAAGAAGAGAAAGATTAGTTAGAAAGAAGAGAAAGATTAGTTAGAAAGAAAGAAAGAAAGAAAGAAAGGTTAGTTAGAAAGATTAGTAAGAAAGAAGAGAAAGATTAGTTAGAAAGAAAGAAAGAAAGAAAGAAAGAAAGAAAGAAAGAAAGAAAGAAAGAGAAAGAAAAGAAAGATTAGTTAGAAAGAAAGAGATTTGTTAGAAAGAAAGAAAGATTAGGTAGAAAGAAGGAAAGATTAGTAAGAAAGAAAAGAAAGATTAGTTAGAAAGAAATAAAGAAAGAAAGAAAAGAAAGATTAGTTAAAAAGAAAGAAAGAAAGAAAGTTCAATTGTGGAATCGGATACTTGTTATGAAATTAAACTTTCGACTCTTCTTATTGATTCCTTTTGTGAGCATTAAAATGTGTCTTTTCAAATGCGAGAGACTGGTTGTCTGCGCTGTGTGTGTGTGTGTGTGTGTGTGTGTAACTATACTGGGCAACTCTTAAAGGGACAGCACTAATATTTCTGCCGTCTCTATAATAACTCTAATCAAACAACACAAGACAAAGAGAAGATTCACTCGTTCTTGACTGAATAACTTTTCTAACTATATTTATAATGTATATTTTATTTATAAAGTGCAGTGTTGTTTTACATTTGATTACAGTTTCTGTTCCTGAACACCTAAAAACCTTAAAACACTGTTTATTTCACTCGTATCTTTGTTCAGTTGCATCTATTTGTTGCGATGTGCTAATTTTCTATTTGTTCTTTTTTAAACTACTGAGTGTTTACTGGTCTTTAATAATGCTTGATATTTATATGAGTTAGGCTAGTCATTTTTTCTTTCATGGTATTCGGCTACAGTTACATGTTTTGCAATAAGACAATGTTTGTTTTTTTACCTTATTGGAATCGAAATTAGGAATCTTTAATAACTTTGACCCTTCAAAAAGTTCATAAAGAGATCGTAAAACTAATCCATATGAATTGAGCGGTTTAGTCCAAATTTCCTGAAGAGACTCGATCACTTTATATGATGAACAGATTTAATTTAGATTTGATTGGATGGTTGTGGTTTGCGATTGGCTGATCTCATGTGATTGACAGGTTGCCCCGCCCACATCATCAGAGAAGAGAAGAGATGCTGCGAGAGGAACTTATTCTGATTCAAGATTATTAAAGCAATAATGATGTGCACTGATAAATCATTTATTACAAATACAGCAATATTCCATAACATAAAAATGGTGACTTTAATACTCTTGGTTAGTCAGTCTCTAACTGTAAATGAGTAATAGTAAGAGTTATACCTATTGCTCAACACACTCTTTCCGACTCGCTGCTGATCCAAGACCACAACACTACTAGATCCAAGCTTACGATCACAGCATTTCCTTCTCTAAGTGTTGCAGTTTTATCCTTTTCCCTATGGGAGCTAGTTACGAGTAAGGAATGCAAATGACTTCCTAGAGTCGTTGTAAAACACTTTATTATGTCCTTTATCTGCAGTGTTTGACCGTGTTGAATGTGAGATGAACTCTTGACCATTGATGGATATGTGTGGCTTGGCTTGTGATAAAACTTGTTTTAGTGGTGTGAAGTTTACCGTACAGTATCTCGAGTCAGTGTGTTTGCACACGGACGGGAATGTTGACTCATGTCCTGTTGTTCCGTGTTTTCCAATCAAGTGTGCCTGAGGCTCAAAGCGAATGGTTTTACGTGATGAAATGTCTTGCTCAAGTGTTGAGATATTTATGGTCAACACAAACTCAGTGCCAGACTTTCCTCTGGTATTTATGATTTATATTATCCAGTATCTCCACAACACTTGATGCAATTTAAAAAGGTCATATTATGCCCTTTTACAAAGTCTTGATGTTGTTTTCAGGCTCTACTAGAGCAGGCTTTCCTGCTCGAATGTTGATTATTTTCCTCATATTCTCCATTGTTGCGGCTCCTCTCTTCCCAGTCTGTCAGTAACGCTCTGTTTACTTCCTGTCTCTATGAAGCCCCTCCTTCTGAAAAGCACACTGTGCTCTGATTGGTCGGCTGGAGCAGTGTGTTGTGATTGGTCGAGCGCTTCGAGTGTGTTTGGGAAATGTCCCGCCCCTTCCCATAACCGCCAGTTTAACACACTACTAACTAACTCAACCAGGCCCCGCCCCTTTATTCTGTGCATTAATTATTATAATGAGGAATATTGTGACGTGTTCGTTCCCGGAAGAAACTCAAGACTACAATGGAGGCGTTTCAGGAGTTCAGAAACACTGACTCTGATATAGAGAAGAACTGTGTGACTTTGCAGAGCTTTTTCATGATCAAACTGCAACATTACACACTAAATATCCATGATTTATAAACAGTTGAGTATTTTTTTCCCCATGCTTTGTTTTATCCACCCACATCCGATAACCTGTCAGTCAGGAAATCCCGGATAAATCAGTCTGATTTCTTTTCTTTTGTCTTCCAGCAGAGAGCGATACAGACAGCGCCAGCGAGGAAGACTCCAAAGAGGTATGTGCAAAAAAGCTATTTAAAAAAATAAATAAAAAATCCTCAGATTTAGACACAGAATACCTTTTTTTTTTTTTGCTTACGAAATTGCTGAGTGATAGTGGCCAAAATAAATAACCTTTCTTTTAATTTCTTTCTTTCTTCGAAGAGTGCTTTTAATGGGTGTGTGCAAGCGATTCCTTGAATCCTTTTGTGAACATGTTTGTTGGTTTAATGCAACAGCTTCAGGGCTTGTGAAGAACTGAATTGTGGTTAAAGGCCAAAACACACTACGACGTTTGATTTGAAGTTGGTAGCTGTGATCTATTGTTCTGTATATCCGAGTGAAACGCTTCCGGAACAAGAACAAATGTGGGCGGGGCTTGATTTTGTCTGTATGGAATTGATTGGATGGTTGTGGTTTGCTATTGGCTGATCTCATGTGAGTGAATCATCAGAGAAGAGATGCTGCGAGAGGAACTTATTCTCATTCAAGATTATGAGACATGAATTAAAACAAATGTGCATGGATAAATAATTTTTCCATTATTCCTTAAAAGAGTAGGTCACTTCAGAATAAATAAATTTTCAATATTCAAGTCTTTTTTTCTTCAGTCGAACAGAAATGAAGGTTTTTGAGGAAAACGTTCCAGGATGTTTCTCCATATAGTGACTTCAATGGGGTCCAACGGGTTGAAGGTCCAAATGTGAGTTTCAGTGCAGCTTCAAAGTCTCGACACGATCCGGCCGAGGAATAAGAGTCTGATCTAGACAAACCAGCGGACATTTTATAAAAAAACATAAACATTTATATACTTTTAAACCACTAATGCTGGTCTTGCACTAGCTGTGATGCGACACACTTTACGTAATCAGGGGCCGGTTTCACAAAGATAGACTTTGACAGTGGCTTAGATATAGTAGATAGTCAGACTTCAGATAGACATCTAAATCAGACCGTTGCACAAAGCACTGAAGACTCTGACTATCTTAAGTAGGACTACACTGCAATGCATTCTGGGTAAATTAAGACACTTTTCAAAACAAAAAACATGGCGGATCGAGTAAGCGCATTCAGCCGCTCAGTGCCGTTTACCCCAGCGGAGAATATGTGTTTGTTGGAGGAGTATAACAGTTACAAGGACATTTTACTTGGGAAATTTAGCGGAGAATGTAGTAACAAGAAGAAATGTTTCAATTATGAGCCATTTTCCCTTTTCTTTTGGCTGTTTGTAATGTAACTGATTGTTACTGGTTGCCAAGGTAACAGAGTCTTAGACCTGAGTTAGCCTGGGGGTAAGAGGGGTCTAATGTTTTTGGTCTAAATTAAGTCAGTCTTTTTTTTGTGAAACAGTCTAACTTGCATTAGCCTAGTCTATGAGTGAATTTTAGACTTGTCTAACACTATAGACCGGTCTAAAATAGCTTTGTGAAACCAGCCCCAGGTTGAAAGGTCAAGCGTGACATAGGAGGAAGTACAGACCTGTGTTTATAAAGAGAACGTGCAAAGACTTAGACAAACGCCATTTACAAATAAAAATAAAAGGTAAAGTTAACGATTTTAAAGTTGGAGGAGAAAATGAGATGGAGTTTTTTGCTCTACCCTACTTTACCACCTGACCTTTCAACGTGATTACATAACAACGTGAAGTCGTGGACGTGCAAGACGAACATTTGTGGTTAAAAGTTTATATTTTTGCTATAAAATGTCCGCTGGTTTGTCTAGATAAGACTCTTATTCCTCGGCCGGATCGTGTCGAGACTTTGAAGCTGCACTGAAACTCACATTTGGACCTTCGACCCGTTGGACCCCATTGAAGACACTATATGGAGAAACATCCTGGAACGTTTTCCTCAAAAAACCTTCATTTCTGTTCGTCTGAAGAAAGAAAGACATGAACATCTTAGATGACGTGACGGAAGGTAAATTATCATGAAACTACTCCTTTAAAATACTCAAACGTAAATGCGGGCTGCATTCTCAGCATGGCCACTAGAGGCACTATCATGTAAACCTCACGCTTCTGTGCGTCTTTCAGTTTAACTACTGTAAATGCAACATTTTGAGGAGAATCATCATCAGTGTTTACATGTTAGTAGCTCATCGGTTTGACGGCACAGACATTTAAAGGATAATTCCGGTGTTTAGCACTTTGAGTCAAAAAGTCGAGACAGGACCCATCGTCAAAATGTCTGTGTCCACCACTCTAGTTCATCCAAAACAAACCAGAGAAGAGACTCAAAGTGCTAAATACCGGAATTATCCTTTAAAGAAAGCTCTATCGCCCTCTTGTTCTGAATACACATCAACTGGACGCTTGTGTCTGTCGAGTCTGTGAAAGGGGTTTTGAAGCAAGTGTTCACTGTTTGAGGGTTGCATTTAAAGCGCCGTCAGTGCTTGTTCAACTGTTTGCTCAATAGTAAGATTACTGGAATTTGTGGGACTAATCTAAGCACTGCGTTTTGCACGCTCAGCCCGTGACACTGATGCTCTGAGCGAGCGATGGCACAGCTGTTTTTGAGTAAACTAGTCTCAGGGGTCATTTCCTCAGTGTGATGTTTTATAATTAGTCTTGTAGACGCGTGCCACATCTATATAAATCAACTGTACCTTACTATATAAATCTATTTTGGTGCTTACAAGCATTTTAACTCTAGGTTAAAGATAGAAATATGATGCAGAAAACCCTTGTTATATTTTGCACAAAAAACAAAAAAGTATTGTAAAAGTGCATTTTATGCATAACATAACTTTGCAATGTTTTGCATTGTGAATGCATTTAAAAAATCATTAATTACGTGTAGATTAAATATACAGTAGTGGGTAAAAGTAAAGGGATATTTGTTTTTATTGATCCTATAAGTTTGGTTAAACTATTAAAATATGAGGAGATTTTTATGAGGAGAGGTTAGAACAAAATATTAAACCTGGTTAAGGTATTTATCTGATATTATTGGGCAAAAAAAGGCGAACTAGAGATACATAAGCTTGTTTCCGCCACAGAGTAAAACATTTTAAAAGATAATTGCGACTTTTTATCTCTCAATTCTGACTTTATTTCTTTGAATTGTGTGATATAAAGTCAGAATTGTGTTATAAAGTCAGAATTGTGTGTTATAAAGTCAGAATTGTGTTATAAAGTCAGAATTGTGTGTTATAAAGTCAGAATTGTGTTATAAAGTCAGAATTGTGTGTTATAAAGTCAGAATTGTGTGATATAAAGTCAGAATTGTGTTATAAAGTCAGAATTGTGTGTTATAAAGTCAGAATTGTGTTATAAAGTCAGAATTGTGTGTTATAAAGTCAGAATTGTGTGTTATAAAGTCAGAATTGTGTTATAAAGTAAGAATTGTGTGTTATAAAGTCAGAATTGTGTTATAAAGTCAGAATTGTGTTATAAAGTCAGAATTGTGTTATAAAGTCACAATTGTGTGATATAAAGTCACAATTGTGTGATATAAAGTCACAATTGTGTGATATAAAGTCACAATTGCGTGATATAAAGTCACAATTGCGTGATATAAAGTCAGAATTGTGTTATAAAGTCAGAATTGTGTGTTATAAAGTCACAATTGTGTGTTATAAAGTCAGAATTGTGTGATATAAAGTCAGAATTGTGTGTTATAAAGTCAGAATTGTGTTATAAAGTCAGAATTGTGTGATATAAAGTCACAATTGTGTGATATAAAGTCACAATTGTGTGATATAAAGTCACAATTGTGTGATATAAAGTCACAATTGCGTGATATAAAGTCAGAATTGTGTGTTATAAAGTCAGAATTGTGTGATATAAAGTCAGAATTGTGTTATAGTCAGAATTGCGTGATATAAAGTCACAATTGTGTGATATAGTCACAATTGTGTGTTATAAAGTCACAATTGTGTGTTATAAAGTCAGAATTGTGTGATATAAAGTCACAATTGTGTGATATAAAGTCAGAATTGTGTTATAAAGTCAGAATTGCGAGATATAAAGTCAGAATTGTGTGATATAAAGTCAGAATTGCGTGTTATAAAGTCACAATTGCGTGATATAAAGTCAGAATTGTGTGTTATAAAGTCAGAATTGCGTGATATAAAGTCAGAATTGCGTGTTATAAAGTCAGAATTGCGTGTTATAAAGTCAGAATTGTGTTATAAAGTCAGAATTGTGTTATAAAGTCAGAATTGTGTGATATAAAGTCAGAATTGCGTGATATAAAGTCAGAATTGTGTGATATAAAGTCACAATTGTGTGTTATAAAGTCACAATTGTGTGTTATAAAGTCACAATTGTGTGTTATAAAGTCACAATTGTGTGTTATAAAGTCACAATTGTGTGATATAAAGTCAGAATTGCGTGATATAAAGTCAGAATTGTGTTATAAAGTTAGAATTGTGTGTTATAAAGTCAGAATTGTGTGTTATAAAGTTAGAATTGTGTGTTATAAAGTCACAATTGTGTGTTATAAAGTCACAATTGCGTGATATTAAGTCAGAATTGTGTTATAAAGTCAGAATTGTGTGATATAAAGTCACAATTGCGTGTTATAAAGTCAGAATTGTGTGTTATAAAGTCACAATTGCGTGTTATAAAGTCAGAATTGCGTGTTATAAAGTCAGAATTGTGTGATATAAAGTCAGAATTGTGTTATAAAGTCAGAATTGTGTTATTAAGTCAGAATTGCGAGATATAAAGTCAGAATTGCGAGATATAAAGTCAGAATTGCGAGATATAAAGTCAGAATTGCGAGATATAAAGTCAGAATTGTGTGATATAAAGTCAGAATTGTGTTATAAAGTCAGAATTGTGTTATTAAGTCAGAATTGCGAGATATAAAGTCAGAATTGCGAGATATAAAGTCAGAATTGTGTGATATAAAGTCAGAATTGTGTTATAAAGTCAGAATTGTGTGTTATAAAGTCAGAATTGTGTGATATAAAGTCACAATTGTGTGTTATAAAGTCAGAATTGTGTGATATAAAGTCAGAATTG